>APFE031328519.1:126916-198426 GCA_000404065.3 Pinus taeda | reverse complement strand
GGTTTTTTCATTTGAATCATCAAATAATTGTTCATTTATGTAATGTAAAGGAGGTTGCCCCTTCGAAGAGGCTGAATTCTAAGGCATTGATCTATATTTTCTATCTTTTCTTGAGTTGGTTTCATAACAGAATAAGATCGATCAACTCATGGGGTGCCTTTCAGCGGGCCTTCTTAGACATGTCTGTCGATGAAAAAACACCTATGGCCTTAGTTTTAGAACTATCCTGTTTAAAAATGGAAGCTAAAGAAAGGGTCAAGGATTTTAACATCCGGTTCAACACTTTGTTCAATAGAATCCCAGCTAATGCTAAGTCTACTGATGAAGTGCTAATGGAATTCTACATCACTACTCTCCCTATCCCTACTGCGATGTGGGTCAAGAGAAGTAATGCAAAAACCTTACAAGGTGCTATCGATGAAGCAATAAAAGTCAAGAATTAAATGATCAGTCTCACAACATTTCATCATACGACCGAACGAAAGAAAGCCTCTCAGTCATTCAAGAAGAATAGTGGGGGTGATAAAAAAGTGGCTGAGGGCAAAGAAAGGGACATCACAGATGTGGAAGGTTTGCATCAGATCATTAAGAAACTGAAAAACACAGTGGTCGATATGAAAAGGAATTTTGGAGAGAGTGGAGGAGAGTATAACAACAGAAAACCCTTCAAACCTTTCTATCGCAAGAAGACAGAAGGTGGTCGTGGTTAACTTGCATTGCCTGCTCCACCCAATGAAGGGAATTTAAATATGGAAGAGATGGTTCTTATTGGATTGCTCCTTATCAAAGAAGAACCTATAGTGGAGCTAGAGCTAGAACAAGAAAATGAGGAAGAATACCAAGTAGAAGAGCCCTTGGTCGAAGACTCTCAAATCAATGTACTATGGTATTTCTATACAAATGAAAATGATGATGACGAAGAAGATAATATGATAGAAATCCACACTAATGAAATCACACATGAAGTAAAGGGCCACTTATGGGTGTGATGAAGCCTGTAGACTAGACAAAGAAATATGTTCACCCTTTGAAGGCACCCGCTACTAAATTTCTTGTTGAGTAGGGTAGACCTAGTGGTCAGTGCAAGAATACCCCAGTTACAAACCATCGAGAGAAAGATAATACATCTCCCACTGCAACGAAGGTGACTTAAAATGGTAAACTACCACATAAGAATGGAAAAACCGGTATGTTTACTCTACCCTATCCTATTTATAACATTGATTACAATATTGTGGATGATCTTAAGAAATCTAGGGCTAATATAACATACTTCGATTTGCTAGAATTAACGTAGCAAAGAGGTTTGCTCTTGAAAGTTATGAATGAGCAGAATTGAAAAAATCCTACCATCCCAAGCAGCCAAACCAAGAAGTCAGCCTGCAAACCTACTAGCACCTCCATTATAGTCCAAATACCATTAGCTATGGAAACCACTCTACCTAAAATGAATTGAAACCCCCAAGATGTCAATGCAGCCATGATAGGGAGGAAATAAAAATCCATGACTCCACCTTTCCTTATCACATTTGAAATCCTCAACATGAACATACACAATTGCTGGGTAGATTCCAGTGCCTCATCCATACATTGTTGCTAAAATATTGCATTCGATACTCGAGAAAATTGGGACTCGAATTATTCAATTGGATAGGACAAATGTGAAAGTAATTGGAGAACTGAAATATGTGTTGATTCGGATGGCTACTAAACCACAATACACACAAGTCATTAACATAGTGGTAGTTGATATACCCAAGGCCTATGGAATGCTACTTAGTAGGGACTGGTCAACAAAACTGGATGGATATTTCTCAACTGATTGGTCCATCTCTTACTGCCTCAGAAGGGAAAGGGTGATATGTTGAGAGCTGATTGGGAAAGATACATGAAGTATGTGGTGTCGGAACTAAACGGCCCCAATGAACCTGTAATTTTTACCAACTATGTCCTTGGGAATTATAGTTTTGACGTTTGTGCCATCGAAACCTGTTTCAGATAATTCCATGCAGAGAGTTGAAGAAACTTTGACAAACACACAGTTGGAAGCTCTCCCCCGTAATCCAACTAATGAATTATACTGTATTATAGTAGATGATAGGACTAATTTTGTAGATAATAGTTCAATTGATGTAATATTAGATTTTATATTTTGGACTCTCTACTTTGATGGCTCTAACTGCTTTGAAGGTGGAGGTGTTGGGAGCATTCTCATTGACCCGCAAGGGAACCAACATCTGATGGCCAGCTGGTTGGAGTTCGCATGCACCAACAACACGATAGAATATGTAGGCTCGCTGCAGGGCCTGAAGAAAGCCATTGATATGAAGGTAAAAAATCTTCATGTTTTTGGTGACTCACAGATAATTGTGGATTAGGTAAGGAAATGGATACACTACAATTCACCACACCTGGTAAGGTACCAGCATGAGGTATGGAGCTTAATTGACAATTTTGATTCTTTTAATATCACATACATACCTCGAGGGCAAAACCAAGATGCTGATTTGATGGCTGGTATGGTTGCTAAAATTTTGCTTGATTTTATATTAAAGAAGAATAAATGTTATGTTGAATTAATTTTCATACCATCCGTGCTTGATAACTTCTCAAATTGGTAGGTGTTCGAAGAGGATGAGAAATTGCTTGAGTTCTTGCACTGGAGAAGACATTCAAGAATGCAGTCATTGATGAAAAGGAGCATGACAGGCTGATGAATGAAAGGGAAGATGAGGGAAATGATCAGTCGAATATAATTCCCAAGTCAGTTGTCAAGATGGAGCACTTGTATGACCTACATGATAAATTCAAAAGGCCAACTAATTGCAAAATGGATAGCTCATCCATGAGGTATGAGTCGGTCAACCTTGGAACCAATAAAGACAAAAACTGTTAATTTGGGCTTGGGGTGCTCTCCATAAGAAAATAATGCATTTGTTAAGCTGTTTAAGGAGTATAAAGACATATTTGCATGGAAATATGGAGACTTAAAAACCTTTGATACTAGCATTATGCAACATATAATTCCTTTGGAAAAAGAGGCTAAGCCCTACCAACAAAAGCCTCATAAGATGCATCCAAGCCTAGAACCGTCAGTGAAGAAAGAATTAAAGAAAATGCTAGATGCTAAAATCATTTTTCCGGTCAAACACACCCATTGGGTAGCCATTCTCGTGCCAGTAAGAAAGAAAAGTGGAGACAACAAGCTATGTATGGATTTCAGAAACATGAACAAAGCATCACAAAAGGATAACTATCATGTCCCTTCTATGGAACACATTCTTTAGTGCATTTTTGGGTTTGAAATGTTGTCCCTATTAGATGGTTTTCAGGATATAATCAAGTGTTGGTATCTAATGGGGATCAACTAAAGACATCATTCAACACTAAATGGGGCACTTACGCATATAATAAAATTCCCTTTGGACTTATTAATGCGGGTGCCACATTCCAGAGAGCTATTGACATAGCTTTCCGAGGATTGATCAATAGATCAAGAGTAGTGTACATGGACGACATTATTGTGTATTCAGAGTTCAAAAGGTGATCATATTTATCACCTGAAACATATTTTCGAAAGATGCCGATGATACAGAATATCGTTGAATCCCAAGAAGAGCATCTTCGCAGTCATAGGAGGGAAACTATTGGGTCATATCCTCTCTAAAGAAGGGATTGTTATTGATCTTGAAAGAATACAGACCATCATGAGAATACAACCTCCTGCAAATAAAAGGGCAATGCAATCTTTCTTCGGGAAGATTAATTCATTAGTAAATTTGTCTCTGGTTTCGCAGAAATAGTGCATCCCTTACAGCTAATGATGAAAAAGTACATTGTGTATAAGTGGAGTGATGAAGCTAAGAAATTGTTTCAGCGAATTAAGGAGGCCATCGCAGAAGATCCTGTGTTGGTCAACCCCAATTTCAACAAGGAATTCTTCTTGTACACTTTTGCTTCTGATGTTTCATATGTTGCAATCCTCACTTAAAAAAATGGTGATGGAAACGAAGTCCCTATTTCTTATATGAGCTCTAATATCCAGGGAGCAGAACTGAACTACCCAGACGTAGAGAAACAAGGCTTTGCAGTTTTTAAAGCCATAAAACACTTCTTTCCTTCTTTATTAAAGGCCAGGACTAAAGTAATCATTCCCCATCCTACTGTAATGGCCCTCTTTGTGCAGAAGGAAATGGGTGAATAGAGAGGGAATTGGATAACTACACTTCAAGAATTCAACCTCGAGATTAAGCTAGAAAAGATAGTTCGAGGGCAGGGAGTGTATAGGCTAGCAGCAAAAGCCTTGGAGGATAAATAAGGGGCATCTGAAGAACCAGAAGCACAAAGCATGAAAAATGAACAAGTAGAACTTAGGGAGGAGCCCCTATGGATTAATGAGATGCTGATGTATGAATGCGAAGTGTCAGAAGCCCTTTTGGATCTCAAGTTGTGGTATTACGACATACATTTTTATTTAACATGGGGATCATGTCCTGAACACATGGGTGCATCACAAAGGAGAGTGCTCAGATTGAAATCTGATCAGTATCACTTGGCCAATGACACATTATATAGAAAAAATTATGATGGAATCTAGCTAAGGTGTTTGGAAAGGGTGATGCTGATCATGTCTTGAAAGAAATGCATGACGACCCAACAGGTGGTCACTACAGCAAAGAGACCACTGCTCACAAAATATTAAGAGATGGATATTATTGTCCCACAGTGTTCAGAGACACATGCCTACAATCGTAAATGCAAGGTGTGTCAAACCCCTGTAGGACAAGAAAGAAAGCCAATTGTTTCCCTCAGGCCCATTATGATTTATTGTCTGCTCTAGCAATGGGGCCTAGATGTCATAGGCAAGATCACTCCAAACTCTTCGTAGCAACATAAGTATATACTCATGGCGATCAACTACTTCACTAGATGGACTGAAGCCATCCCACTTTGGAAGGTAAACGAAGATGGGGTAATATCATTTCTTGAGAAATTTATTATCAACATGTTTGGCATCCCCGACACTCTCATATTTGACAATGCTTCTTACTTTTCATCACTGAAATTGACTGAATTTGCTATTGATAAATCAATTCACATAAGGTATGCGCCAAACTATTACCCCCAGGGAAATGGATTTGTAGAGTCCTCAAATAAAAACCTCATCCACATAATCTGTAAATCTGTCACTAACAACTAGAGGAAGTAGCACAACGCTCTAACAAATGCCCTTTGGGCCGATAGGATCACCCCAAAAGTGGCCCTAGGAATCCCCCCATATTTCCTCGTCTATGGACAAGAAGCCATCTTGCCTCCCAACATTATCCTTCCCTCTTTACAGCTCTCCCAAGCCTCAAGAGGGACCCATTCAGCCTTACTTCAGGAAAGGATCAACTAATTAGTGAGGTTGGAGGAATTGATAGAAAAAGCTAGAAATAACTTTAGAAACCATCAAATGATTGTAAAGAGATGGTTTTATCGCCATCTGGCAGGAGATAAAGATTACCAAGTAGGAGAGCTAGTCCTGAAATGGGACAAGTTGAGTGAGCCAAAAGGTAAACACATGAAGTTCCAACACTAATGGTTGGGCTTGTTCCAAGTTGAAGAAAAAATTGGTCAGGGAGCTTACAGATTGAAAAATTTACAGGGAGAAACTGAAAAACTCCCTGGTAATGGCCAACATCTCAAGAGATACTTCTAGTAGCCACCATGTGGTGGTTACTTCTTGAGTGGGTTAGAATTCATTTTATTTTCTTGTTAGCTTAGTTATATTTCCACCCCTTCTGTTTTGTTGTTTCTACAAAGTGTATTTTCCTTGTGTTTTCAATTTTAGTCTTTTTCCGCCAACTGATTTCAGTTTCCAGTCTCATTTTGACCTCTTCAAATTTCTTCAGATTAACCTCATTCACCACATTCAGATTTTGTACCCCTCATTAACCTGTGGAGGAGTCCACTGATCCTAAATCCATTGTTACCTTGCAAATCAAACAAAATTTCAATGAGCCCATGAGAACTTGAAAATCAGTTGTGGAATTCAAATCGAAGCCACTCATTAGCATCTGTTTGGAACTAGGTAAGATTTTTTGATAACCTGGATACCTAGATCATGTAGGGGCATCTTTATAAAACAAAAAATGTGTAATTACAGCTGGACTAGCATGGAGGAACACTGCACTTTTAAATAAAGTGTTGTGGTTCGGTATTTAAAAGGAAAATCCCATAGGGTGGACTCGTCAGGACTATTAAGTGCAACATGTATATATTTTGGGTTTGGAGCCCATCACATATCGCAATTGGGCTTCGATGAAACCTAAGGTCCCTTCACTCACCATTGAATCATTGCGATGTGATATGGCGAACCCAACGATAACTATAGGCATGGGTGTATATCATTTGCAGTTCGACCTTATGGTTAGCCACAGGTTTTCTCGTGTTTTGCCTATGTTTTTTATAAAGCGTTTTGGTCCGAGTTTTCAAAGGAAAGTCTCATATGGCAGACTCGAGGGGATTATGAACTGTGGCACATATATATTTTCGGTCCAGCCAATCACAAGTTGCAATTGGCAGAGACCAAAGCTTAGACATAAGGTGCTATGCGATTAACGGACCCGGCGATAATTATATGCCCAGGTATATATTATTTGAAGTCTGGCCTTATGGCTCAGCCATGGATTTTCCCATGCTTTTTTTTGTATTGTGATAAAAGGCTATGGTTTGGGTTTTCAAGGGAAAATCCCGTAAAGGGAATGGTCCACTTTTGAAGCATTGATTAAGAAATCCTTGAGTAAATATTAATATTATGGGCAAAGGAAATACACATCACAGTAGGCTCAGTGGTTTGATAATTATAGTTGTTATGCATTGGAAGATTAAATTGAAATTGTGGCTAAATGCAAAGTTTGTTTGTGATCATATTGTCATGTTGCATAATCGTAAAACTAATGTTAATTATCTCTGTAGGAGAGGAGTGAAAGACACATGAGCGGATTAGGAGAGTTCATATATGCGGATGTGTTCCATTTAAAGATCTGGCCTTAGGTGTTCTCAGTCCAGTTTCCATGCGTTGCTTGTGTATTCCAAAAGTGAAACTGTCCCAGGTTTCATCATAAAGAGATGACACACAGTCATCCTCTTCTAATCAACATCCATTCATTTCCCCAGGAAATGAAGTGCTCTAGTAGATATGCCTTCTACGTGTCAGCTGTTACACTAGTTGTTTTATGTCTGTGTATTTTGATTTGTATATTGAAAAAAGAAGGGAGCTGAAAAGTTAAAGGGAGACTGAGGGTCATCTCCTTTGGCATAAATATTACCTTTGGAGATTGGGGGGGGGGCTTTTTGTTTGGAGAGAAAAACTTTGATTTATGATGAATAAAGAACACTGTTTGGTTCAAGAAGGAGCTTGTTGTTTCATATTTATTTTCCTTTTCTCTCATATGTTTAGAATCAAAGTTTTGTTGTTGGCATAAATACAAATGTGTTTTGCTTTGTGCATATTGATAACTTACAGTTCATGGTTATTCCTCGTTATTTGAATACAATTCAATAACATGGTTAACTCATGAAAGGTTGTTCATTCGAAACTTTGTTAAACATCAGTTGCAAGTGTTATTTGTATGGAAAGGAATGTGTATTCCTATATAAGTAATTGGATTGCAATTAATATTTAATACAATCTTGTTCTTATGTGAACCAATAATTGATTCATTTGGACTTGGAATTTATATATGATGTTTAACTTCTTTTTGTTATGCTCCTGTGGGATAGATTAGGATAGTTAGGACTAGCTTAAGTAGTGAGAAGTAGTGTAGATAGGATTTGATACATATAGGTTAGTTGTTTCCTTTTGTTGGTTTAATGGAAGTCTTCCTCCTGGGAGCCATCTTTCAAAACCTATAACAGTTCACGGGGTCCTTTAAAGCCCGTTGGAACTAGCCACTCCAAACGAAAGCAGATCTAATTGGGGCCTGCGATTAGGTTAGTTCCACTTTTTGGTATAGTAAAAACTCGCCATGTCAATAGAATGAAGTTCGTGAATCAAGGCTTCGGGGTCTTACGATTTGGCACAATGACCTGGCCATCACACACCAACAATTCATAGATGACATCATTCTCTTTTGTCAGCTCTCCTTGAGAGAATATCGCTCAATAAAAGAGGTTCTTCTCACCTTCATGGAAGCTTTTAAGACAATGATAAACAATGATAAATCATGTATTTTCTATTTTAACACCTAGGGGTGTGTTTGAGCATACCTTACCCAGATCCTGGGGTTTGGCAATGGCTCCCTCCCATCTAAATAATTAGGAATTCCCATCTTTGAGAACTCTTTGAAGAATTCCTACTGGAAAAATATCCTAAATAATCTTTTGGGAAAGCTCAGTATATGGGCCTTCAGATTCCTCAAATTAGCAGGTAGAACAATCCTCCTCAAAGTTGTGCTTCAATCTATTCCATTTTATCAATTCTCTAGAATGGCTACCCGAGAAATGGCATGCTCCAAAATGGTCGACATCTTTAAAAAAATTCTTTCGGATGATGTGAAACAAGTCAGGGAATGGGCTTTGATCTCATGGTCAGTCCTTGTAAAAAAAAATATGGAATGGGGAATAGGCCTTAGAGACCCTTACATTCTGAACCAAGTTATGGGAGTGAAGTTATGGTGGAGATGGATAGGCAAAGGGTTGGACCGATGGAGACAAATATGGAAAAGAAAATATAACATGCCGAAGAGAACCGAAGACATTCTTTGATATAGGGACCCTCCCAAAGGATTAGTGGTTTAGAACCTGGTCGCCCAAAATAGGAATCTCATCCATCGGCATGGTTTATGGGAAATTCACAACAGAAAAATAGAAAAATTCTCTCACGATTCCTGGCAAAAAAGAGAGTGATTGATTGAATGGTAGGATCTGAGAGACATACTCACATACGCCATAGACATGAACATCCATTTGGTAGAGAAATTCTGGAAAGAAGAACAAGGGGATGGAGAAAGGAGAAGATGGAAGAAGAAAGAAGATTGGCTATAGGTCCCTCAGACTGAGTAGTGGAATCAGCTAGATAAAGAACTGCAATCTAGAAAACTATTTTTCCTAAATGGCCCCGATATTCTGAGATGGGGACATAATACTAAAGGTACCTTTACCATAAAAGAGGCATATAATTTACAGATGGGGCAAGCCCAAGAAGGGCAGAGTATAATATGGAAAAAGATATGGAAGGGAGGATGGTGGCCAAAGGTGACACACTTATTCTAGTTGGTAAGTAAAGGGTGCATCTTAACATGGGATTATCTCCAAAAAAGGGGGTTTCATAGATCCTCGTTCTATTTTTTATGCCAACATGACAGTGAAGACCTTGAACATATTCTCAATACATGCCCATTTGTAGAAAAGAAATGGAGATAGTTGCAAGGAGTTTTTTGAAGAATGGAGTGGGATCACCATAGTATCTGGGAAACAATTACGCTCTAGAGAGGATATATATCTTGCAGCCTGATGGTAAATAGAGCCTAGGTATTGGCCTTAGGACTAACACTATGGGCTATATGGAAGGAGCAAAACTGTCAAATTTTCAAGAATTAATCCTTAACCCAAGAAAAATTCTAGAAAAGAATCATTCAGAACATCAAGGAAATGATCTTAGTAGATAAATGGCATAAGGACGAGTAGAAGGTACCCTCTTAGGAATCTCGAATTCTACAACAATTAAACTTATCACAGGAAATGATAGCTCCTTATGCCTGGAAACAATGCAGGGTGGGTATGACATCTCTCGACCATTTCATAGCTTCGGGCGAAGGATTAATAGAACTGAGTTTTGATGGGGCCTCAAAGGGCAATCCAATATTGGCTAGACTAGGGGGTCTCTTAAGGGATTCCAAGACCAACACTTGTTTAATTTATGGAGACTCTTGTGGGTTCGCCAACAATAATGAAGTGGAATTTGTAGCAACCAAGCAAGGCCTGCAAATATCCATTTGTATTGGATACATAACCTTAGTTGTGGAATAAGACTCTAGCTTGGCCATCAACATGTTGACAAAGATGAACCATGGATCCAAATGGGACAAGCTTAGCCATAGTTGGTGAACTGCCAAATTAATATAGGAAATAGGAGAGTTGATTCACAAGTTTGACTACATCATGGTCAATTATGTCATAAGATAAGGGTATAGAGGGGTGGATTTCCAAGCCAATTTGGGATGTAACCACCAAAATGACCCTATGGAAAGTCTATGGTCAATTCAGCCCTGGGATGATAGGTATCAGACCCTTGATGAAATCTTGTTGCAAGATTAGAGGCAAAGCCGTCAACATGGCCAATCACTAGGCCAAGACACGATCAGGGTGCGAGCAGACAGTTAAGCACTTAATCCAGGGATTAATGGTCTACATCGTAGTGTACAATATCATCGCCCCCCACATGCTCGAGGTGATGGGTGCGGTGACCCCTTGGATGATGGAATGCAGTGTTTATGGGAAAGGTAGCAGCGAGAGTAAAGAGAATGTTGGGTTTTGAATATGTGAAGGAGGCAAGGTTGGTGTCTGTCAAAGCAACTACAAACGAGGAGACTGGAGCAGTGGGCTAGTTATGTGGTGCCACCAATAGCAACAATTCTATCGAATGTGTGCGAAGGGTAATGGGTATGTTCTTAGCTATATCTCTGCTCTAGTAATGTTGACCTTCTTTGGTTATTGTTTGAGGGAGAGGGAAGATTATGGGGAAGACTGAAAAATTCAGAAGCACAAGGGGCATAGGCTTGTGTCATTTTCTTAGTTTTACTTATGTCTCTGGCACCTGATAGGCATCCTCCCCATTTCTCTTTTATTTGAAGTTCTCCTTTCCCGCATGGAAATTCTGATGGAACTGGGCAGAGGGATTACTTTCACAGTGCATAGGATTCCTATTGTAAATATAGGGAGATGGGCCTTAGGGATAGAGTCAGCAAGTCCACCTGCATTCTGATAGGCAACCTCTACTTTAAGTCCATGTGCAGTGGCAAGGAGGTTTGTAGGAACCTCGAAATGCAGGAGAAGTTTGAGAACTATGGGTGGGAAGTTTGGCAAGGGAGTGGAATTGGCTATGGAAGGAATATTAGCGATGGCAGTGTCACGGGGCTCACGGATGTGTGGATGACTAGGTCGGGTCCTCCATCTGTGTGCTGGGTAGAGGGTAAAGGGCATGCTAGCTAGGGTTAGCTGATAGCTGGTAAGTGGCTACACTTATCAACCTGGGACTAGGGAGAAGAATCAATGTCGACTGATGCTGAGAGGATGTGTCTACGATGATGTGCAACTGCTGGTGTTGGTTGTGGGTCGGTCCCCCCTGGGGAACTGACCTGCAACCCTGAAAGGCCAAGAAATACAACTGATAGGAGGGTATGATGAAGGAGGGTTGGCGCGTTGTACTCCTACCACCTCTGTGCAAGTTCCCAATCATATTACGTTGAATTGTAACTAGAATGTAGTTTGTTGTAATGTATAGGGTCGGGTCAGAGAGACCATGGCACGACCTACAAGAAACCATGGTCATGGAAGGAGGACCCAAGAGGCCAGAAAGGACATGGAACTAGGTCCATCAGAGGGACGTAGCGACAAGAAATATGTTGAAAGGCTAATAAGTGAAGCGGCAGTTTCCTACCGAGAAGGGACTAATGAGGAAATTCACAAACTATTAGAGGATTGGGAAGAAGAAGTGAAGGAGGAGAGTGAGACAGACATGGAATTGGAGGATTAGATAATCCTTATCCAGGAAATTGGAAATATGAGAGTAGAATCACTGAATTAAATAAAACCCTCTACTTGTGCTGGTGGATGAAAATCCTATTGGGCAAGGTGATGGAACGGATTTTGGTGAGCATTGCTGTTACTATCCAAGGCATGCCAAATTACAAACTGGAATTTTAGAAGGTGTGGTTTCAACTACACAAGCAAGATGTTTTACTTTGCCAAATTGAGAGGTACTTTCCTTGTATGTTGGTCTAGACTGAGCTGTTGGGGATGAATGCCAAGGATACAGTGCTAATGGAATCAACTTCTGCTGAACAACATGACTAGAAAGCCTACTTTTTAATGGTTTTTTTTATATATACGCAAATAGATTTTACATTTCCTGATGAAAATATATATGTATGTAGATATCTGGAGTATGGAAAATAATGTGAGGCTTATATAGCTTGGATAGAAACACTGAAAATCTTTTTTTTCTAGATGGCATACAATGCAGATAGGTGGCCAACAGAATTGGTTTCCCACTGGGCAAGTTAAGGCCACCTAACCAATCTATGTGGTGTAAATTTTCTCTATAATTAATGAAAAAGGAGGACCTACCAAGCTTAAGAAAAACAATATTTTTTATACTTCTTTATTTTTTTTGTAAGCTCGGTAGATCCTTATTTTTCATTAATAATAATCAAATTGATACCATATAAAACAGGTTAGATAGCCTCAACTTTCCTAGCGGGAAAAACTAAGTTCGTTGGGCACCTAACTGCATGATAAGCCATCCAGTAGCAAAAAATTCTAAGTCTTTCTACCAAATCTATATAAGTTTGATTCTCATTGTGGTGTAGGAATATCCTCTCTATGGACAGAGACAATCCCTCTAGCCCAAGAGAGTGGGTCTAGCCACAAACAAGACAATATAATGTAAATTTCCTTAGATTAGAATCAAATAAGAGGGCCTACCTGTTATAATGCTAATCCACTTGATGGTGATCTTGCTTCCTTTTTCTAGCTTCATTTCGTTCAAGTATCTGAAACAAACATGCAAGAAACAACAACAAACATGATAACATATAATCGAATCCAATCTACTTAAAAGGTCAAGGAGTTCTAAGCTATCAAATGTAATATTACACCCACTATAGGAAATAAACCATTAGTTGTATTAAAATGAACTTCAAATAAAAATACAATCGAAGCCTTGATGTTGGAGATCTCCTTTGTAGTATCCAAGTCCCACTACACGCCTTTTCAACACTCTTTTCCTCCTCTAGCTTGACATGAAATGGATTCCAAGTTTTAACTCTCTCTCCTCATGCTTTAGCTACCAAATACTAGTCTTTTTTCATCTAAGACTAATCTTCTTCTATCAAAATCTAAAGATTTCATAGTTTTGCAACTGGTTCTATTTCTCCACCACTTTCACTATGTGTTGTATTCTAACCAAAAAGGGTAAGAGGAAGTGGTTTATATAGGGAGAGGAGGATAAGAATGAGATCCACTAAAGGGGGAATAAGGTCTTATCTCCTTGGGAAGGTCCACTTTTAAGGGGAAAAGAATCTTATATGGAGTTCTCCACCCTTATCCAACCAAATGAACATCCAACACATTGCCACTAGAAGTTCCTAGACGTGAAACTTTGTTTCCTTTTATAAAAACAGTCCAGAAGTTGACTAGCGTAGGTATTGGGCCAACAGTAGCGCTGATCAATGTGGGTGACAGTGTAAAACTCTACCATCGGCATGGGTGAGACATTGGGAAAGAGCACTGATCTTAAAAACTGGGTTTTAAGAAGGATTCTCCGGAAATGTTTTGAAGGGAGTGGGGACCACTTTCTTCAAACTTCAAGGTATGCAAGAGCATAGGTTTCATGGTGAAATTATAACATAGTAGTCACTAGTAGGGTTCTCCATGATTAGAAACGAGGAGTGATGGGAGAGCGACAAATTACTGTGTAACATTCATGTCCACACCCATAGCCTAGTTTCCTATATTCATATATTAATGCATATTGAAAATTAAAAGCTATCCACATAAGTACTGAAAAAAACTAATAGGAACCAACATTATAATATTCCTACTTAGCAGAGGCAGAATCAACCAGAGCTGGATCTTTGACATTAGAGCCTAGCAGCTCAGAGAAGACAGGGAACGTGTCTTTTAATGCAGCCAAGGCATCCTTCTTGTTTATGCATTTGGAATTGAAACTTATGAAAATAATGTTTGTAGTTTGGAAAATCCTAGAACATTGTTGTCATCCTCATCTAAATCTGCTCCATGGCCTTTCCCATGAGACTTTTCATTACCCAATACAAGTAAAGGGTCTGCTTAAGCTGAGTCACTCACACGCAGGTATGTCCTGTGTCTGACATGAGGATTTTCCAATATTCCATTTCTATATCAATCGCACTCACCTGGCATTTGAGGTCAACCTCCCATTCTTCCATCAATCTCCTAATCTCCTCAATGGTCTCCTCCTGATAAGTTGTTTCTTCTTCATTGATGAGGGTCTCAGCTAGATTTCTGTTGTGTTTTCCTCCCTAGGAGTTGGGCTCATTTCCCTACTTAGGCCCCCGTGGCCTCTTACCTCAGCCCTTGGTCTTTGTTATATGAGCCATAACCACTTTGACCTGACACTTAATACTTTGGTGAGAGTTGGTCGATCACTGAATCGGTGACAGAGCAGGCCTCGAAACCCTTGGGAGAGGTTTACCACTCTGCATACCTGTCATAGTGTTAAGAAACCAAATTTGGCAATCAATTATAATGCATCATTTTATCACCCACAGGCTCTGCCACCCACCGAAGTCTACCATCCCCTTTACACAAGCAATATCTTACCCCTTGCCCTCTTGCATCATAAGCAGTGTAGACAATCCTGAGCCTGGTATGCCCCTTTCCCATATCACATGGAGATGCTTGTGCCCCAACTAACACACCCCCACAATAGTGATTTTGAAGATACTGGAACTTAGGACATGGGTACAACACCACAACAACCATCCAGCCATAAGCCCTGTAGCATGGCAACCCAGCTCACAAATTCCCAGCCTCTCACACTAAGTTCCAACCCTCTAGTGGAACACCCCAACCATAGTGACCTTGCGGTCATTCTAACGTAGGTTGTGGTTGCTCAAAACCGGGAGCCATCCTGCCAGAGACCCACTAACCCAACAAAATTCCCCTGTTATTCCAATTTTGGCATAGTCAACCCCAATGCCATGCCAATTCGCAACCCCCTGGTAGCACTTCCTGATAACAATAGTCTCGCAGACCTTTCGATTTAGGCGTTGCGTATCCCCATCTAGAAGCTGCCCAACCATAAGATAGCAAGTTTCACCATTAATACAAATATCAACATTATACCAGTACCCAACCTTCTGGACTCTAACCCAAATGCAATTCCATTCTCGAGGGTGATCACCCATGCCCCATATCCAAATTAACTCTCTGCAAGAAAGGAAAATCTCATAGCAAATTGAAATTGGAGGGGTTCCCTTGGAATTCAAGTTCTTCTTAGAGGATACCACCACCAAACCATTCTCCCATCCCCAATTTCCCTCGCGCGATAGTTAGGTGCCCCCATGCAGAACCCACAAACCAAACCAAAGACAAGGGAGCATGATGGAGGGGAGGAGAAAACAATTTACGTACCTAATTTCTTGCGTTTGGAGCTGATGGAACCTTCATCCCTCTTGGAGATGCTGCACATACCTAATACTAGAATCACCTTGCCTCACACATTGAACCACACTCACCCAGTCACATGAACTACCAATTTTTTTACCACTGCAAGCGCTACTAACTAGACAACTTCTGTTCATAACTCTACCACTTTTCTCTCTGTTGATAATGTTATGCATGCATGAGGCCACCGTACCCATCACTTAGAGCATGTGTGGGTTGGTGGTGTTGTACCTTGGCATACTCAACATTAACTTAATCTTGATGGTGTCGTCCTTCGTCTCGTACCCTGATCGAGGGTTTATGCTTCTTCATTTTTAACTAGATATGATGGATAAAATTAACTTAAAACCTAAGCTACAATATTTCAAAAACCTAATTAGCAATGTTTTTCCTTTTGTTGTCACTCTGTAGTTTCTTAAGGCTATAAAATAAGTTACAAAGGTAACATAAAACTACTTTTAAGTTTAGAAGCTAGCCCTTCTAAACTCAGAGAAGGATCTCTCTGTCAAATTTAGATTTGTTGTGATTGGATTTTAGGCTACATATGAGGTTCATAATTTGGTTGTTTGGATTTTTTGGTTGAGGCTACAAGGTAAGGCCATTGGGCAATGGAGTAAAAGTCTTAAAGTGATCAAGTGCATAAACATCAGATTAGAAATAATAGGGCAAGGTATGTAGGTCGTTGGATCTTCAGATCTTGATGAAGCGATAGGGAGGAAAAATTTTAGAATCAATTAAGCATAGAGAAATTAAGAATTCTATATCTAATTTCAGTTGGAAAACATATATTGTTTAAAGCCATGAAAAAGTGTAATTAAACAAGTCCAACCCATAATTTTCTTTTAAACAATAGAGGAAAGAAACACATATGAAAAAGAACAAATATATTACAGAATTACAAGTAGAAAAATATCACCAATTAAGCTTGACACATGTAGCTTAGTGAACAACTTTACATCATATGGTATTCCTTTCTTGTTACAAGTCCCAACATTTGTAATTAGACTTGGCAAGTATTTATTAAAAAATATAAAAAAATATATTGAGTGAAAACCTCATGATCTTTTAAAAAATATCCTAAATTGCTTGTAAAAATAGAACAAAAATATAAATAACTGAAACATATGTAATGATCTGGCACTATCTTTGAGGCTTGATTTTGATGACTGGGCCTGAAAAAATGTTACTAAGTTACTGAAGATGAAACAATTTTTACTCCAATATTTGACATAACTGGTCCCATCTGTCTTCATCTGGAATTGGAATTTTAACCAATTTTCTGTAAGCCTCATCTACCTCGATATACTTCTCGAAAGTTGGATTGGCCAAAGTTAAATGCTTGATTTCGGCTTTGATATGTAGATCGGATTCCAAAGCCTCCATGAAAGATTTTCTTGTAATTGAGCCTTTAATAGTTAAAAACTTTGATTTGTCCCGGACTATTGTATACAATTTCTGCTGATAACCTAGTGGTGGCACTAGCTTGTCTCCAATTTCCTTTAGTCATGGTAGTCCTTTTAAATGTAATGCATTGAACTGCTTGTGAAACTTCTGGATGTTGGCCTCTAAGTGCTGGCATTTGTTTTCCAACTATACTAGCAAGTTACTTTTAGTAAGGAATCTCCTGACATCCAAGATAGTTTATGTCCTATCTACAATTTCAAAATATTCTAACTCATCCTTGGTTTTTGAATTCAAAATTTTAATTAAGGTGTTAGCTTCCCCTGGTCTTTGTCCCAAGCAGCCTCTGACTCCTTCCATTAACTCCTTTGATCTGTGCACTAAGGCATCCTATTAAAAAAATATTTCAATTGAAGGTCAGATTTCTATGATGGACTCATTTATCTCAACCCATATGCATTCTTTAGCCTATGCTGGTGTTTGAGCTATCACATACTCATTCTCTAGCTTCTCAATCCTTTGGGATATTCTATGAGGTTTCTTAAATTCCACTATGTATGAATTATCTATATCTAATTTATGTTCCTACAAAGTTTTAACTTGGGCATTTAATTTTTCAATTTCCTGCCCTCTGATGGACAAATTTTCCATCGCTTTAACCAACTCATTTGAAGAATTTGTGGTCTGTTCTTCTATTGTTGTCGATCTAGATACTCCTTCTATGGCTACCATTGAAATAGGCACATTTGTTAGAGGAACTATGGCTAGCTATGATGACTTCTCTTTTTCCTTGAGTAGTCTTTCCATCTCCACTTCCATATCCTTAATTTGGCTGCTTTGTTCAATTATTATCTTGAACATGTTCTGTTTTTCTTTCCCAAGCTCCCCAACTTCCTTAGCTTCGGGATCCTCTATGGAGGGAATTTTGAGTTGTTTCCTCAATGCTACCATGTCTGCTATTTTCCTCCTCACAATTTCTTCTGCCAATTTTACATCTATGGGGTGATACCCTGATCTGAATTTAAACAGGAACACAAAAAATTACATATATAACCACAAATACATAGACATAGTAGAAATAACATTTCCTTTCATTAATATCAAATAATGAAATATGCTTATAAACAAAATGGAAATGAGACTAGCTCGGGTGATGGTAGCTTATCTTTGAGAAGACATGTGGTGGCTACATGCCTCTGAACTGAGTTACAATGAGGCTCAAGGGCCTTTATATTATTGAACAATAAGAGAAAACCCTAAACAACCAAAACCCTAAACCGAGGAGATGTAACACCAAGAGTTTATGGGCCCCGTTGGGGTTAGTTGGGTAGCCAACTTCCCGAGGTCGTAACTTGGTCATATTATATCTATTTGATTCACATGATACCTATTCGAAAATATCTATCCGAGGAATACAACTAAAAATAAGATTTCAGTGAAATCACTAAAAGGAATATTTCCAAAAAAACATCGTTTAGGGCCTCAAAATGGCTCCAGAAGTTCAGGACCCAAAAAACTACCAAAAATATTAAACTCTGCTACAATTAATGAAACTAAAAAAATTAAAGAAACAATGGTGGGGGTCCAAGTTGAATAGGCATGTGGCCACCAATATCCAGCTAGATCATCCCCCCCCCTAGGAAGCAATGGTCTCCATTGCATTGAGTTCCTCCATGAGATTAGGGAACTTCTGTTGAACTTGGTCCCTAGTGAGCCATTTTCCTTGGTGTAGGAGTTAGCCAGATTTGATAACTCGATAAATTGGATATCCTATTGGAAATTGTTCTTGATCTGTGTGTCCATGATCTAATCAGTTGCACTTGTTCCATGCAGTCTGGATTTAACTCTGTTGGTGTGAGTTGTTCTGCAATGTCGGATGTGTCTAGTAATGGTGGAAAGTATGGCCAAAGGCGATCGACATTGAACAATGGGTGCAAGCTAAGGAATGGGGGAATGTTGAGCTCAAAAGTATTATCTACCATAACCTTGGTAATGGTGTATGCCCCATATCGAAGCAGAAAATTTTTGCGGTGGGGCCCAGTGAGGAAATGTAGCCAAACTTTGTCACCCACCTGGAACTTGTGTGGCACCCGATGTTGATGATGTTGCTGCTTGTACTTAGCATTGGCTTTGTCCAATATGTCATGGACCTATTGGCATATGTGTTGAATGTGCTCATTGAATCTATTTTCCTTGTCGGCTTTGGAATGGACATGAACCAAATCTACATGAGTCGCTACAAATGGTGTGGCCACATCAATGGGACATCGTGATTGGAAACCCAAGTTCACCTGAAAAGGGTTGTGGCCAGTTGAGTTGTGGAGAGCCCAAATGTAGTTGTGCTGGACATAGGAGGGGCTCTCATCCCATTTTCATGGATGCTTTGAGTTGTACATGCGTAGAATGTGTGCGATTATCCTACTGACGACCTTTGTCTGGCCATCAGTTTGGGGATGGAAAGATGTGGACTTAGTGAGCTTCGTATCCAGCATTGACTAGAGACTGGACCAAAATGTACTGAGGAGCTTGCTATCCCGATATGAGATGATACACTGTGGGATCCCAAAGTGTGCCCACACTCGTTCAAGGAAGAGTTTAGCGATGGATTTTGTTGTGTTACTCTTCTTGCAGGCTACCATAATGGTCATCTTCGAGAATCTATCAATGATCACAAAAACGTAGTAATTACCATGCTTAGTTCTACCACTGTTTTCTCAACCCCAAAATGCCCAGTGACCCAACTATAGTGTGCTTCCAAAATCATCTTCGTACACTCGCTTGAAGGAACACAAAGGTATCCTAGGTGGCATAACAGAGCATTATGGAGGTGAAAATATATAACTTGTTGACACTCCAAGTGTGTATGATATGTGTGGCTGAATTCTAGGTCACTTTTGTAGAGAAGTGGTTGATCAGAAGTCTCATGCCCATAAGAATTGAGCATGGTGGTTAACTCCGTGATCGGTGGTTGATTGAGGCAGTCTGCAACATTATTTGTGTTGCCCTTCTTGTACTTGATACTCAAATGGAATTATTGTAGGTATATGTACCACTTATTATGGTGGTCATTTTACAACTTCCCTTGCATCTGTATGAACTACAAGGGTCGATAGTCTGTGTGGATGATCGTTTCCTTCCCCAAAATGTAATGCTTCCATTACCGGCAGGCCTACAAAATGGAATACATCTCTTTGTCATAAGTGGGATACTTCTAGACTATGTCTGAAAGTGTCTCACTCTGATATGCCATTGGATGCCCCTGTTGAGTAAGGACTAGCCCAATAGCATAGTCATATTCATCTGTCTCGATCTCAAATTGTTGTTACAAGTATTGTAATGTGAGCATTAGTGTAGAGCAAAGGCAATGTTTCAACTCTATGAATGCCTTCTGTTGAGATTCAGACCAAAATAATTTTTCTTTTGCTCCTCCTTTGGTGACTTGACTCAAGGTCCAAGTGACATGAGAGAACCCCAACATGAACCTGTAGTAGAAATTTCCAAGACCCATAAAGCTGTAGAGCTCTATTAGAGTGGTTGGGGTTGGCTAATCCCAAATGACTTAGATATTGGGTGGATCCACATGAACCCACCGTTCATCAATAATGTATCCCAGATACTAAACCTCGATCATGCCAAAAGTGGATTTCTCCAAATTGGCACACAGCTTGTGTTTCCATAATGTTTGGAGAACCTAGAGGATGTGATGGTGGTTCTCTTCCCAGCTCTGCCTGAAGATCGGGATGTCATCCAAGTATACCACTACAAACGAGTTGGCGAATGGCCACACGATCTCATCCATTAGCCTCATGAAGGTTGTAGGAGCATTTGTCAACCCGAAAGGCATACCCAATCATTCAAAAAGGCCCTCCTTGGAATTGAAGGCAGTCTTTCACACATCAAAGGGTTAGATTGGTACCTGGTGATATCTAGACTTCAATTTGATCTTACTGAAATATTTCCCCCCTTGAGTTGGTCGATAAGGTCATCAATCCATGGGATTGGGTACCTATTACGAACATTGATCTTGTCCAGCTCACAATAGTCAGTATAGAGTCTCCAAGTCCCATCCTTCTTTTGTACCAACACGATTGGGCTCCCACAGGGCAATGAACTCAGCCTAATGTGACCTTTCTATAATAGCTCCTTAATTTGCCTCTTCATTTCATCATTCTCTAGAATGGAGTGCTGATAGATTGGTCAATTAGGAAATGGTGCACTTGGGGTCAAATCAATGGAGTGCTTGACTTGACAATGTAGAGGTATCGTTGTGGGGGAGGTGAAGATTTCCTCGAACTCCTCCATGACCTTGTCCATCTATTGTTGTCATGTGGAGGGGCCCTATCTGGAGGTCGTGGCCAACGTCTTATTCTTTCCTTGAGAGCATTTCATCACAAAAACAAATTTCCTGGTTTTTGAAATGAGCTTACTACATTATTTTGCAATAACTAGAGAGATGAAAGTAGGTTGTGTTACCTCCAGTATCTTGTATGAATTATTTCCCAATGTAACAATAACAACATGAGGCCTTGAATCATACACAGCATGTCGCTTCCACAAGTATGGTTAACCTAATAATACATCACAAACATCAAGGGGAGCAACGTCACATAATACCTCATCCGTGAAGGACTTGATGTTGTATGGAAGGAAAAATTGTTGGCTCACATGCAAATCTTGTCCTTGGTGAAGCCACCCAATGGTGTATAGTTGTGGGTGTGCAGTGGTCAGGAAGCCCAGTGACTTCATGACCTGTGTTGCAATGAGGTTCTTTTGGCACTCGCTGTCGACAATGAACTGTAGTGGGGAACCCTTTACCCACATCTCAGAGTGGAAGAGACACTCCTCATCCTCTGGATCTTTGGGTTCCTCCTTCTGGATCTTTGTGGTGGTGATGGTGGCATTATGCTCTGCATCAATAATCTACTTCCTTCTATCATTCACCTTGTCAGGTTTTGATTCACAGTTAGAACATGCATCTAATCCTAAAGCCTTCAGCTCGGCCACCAATGACTACTCGACCCAACACTTACTTTTGTTGTGGGTGGATCTTTTATGGAACTCACAACACTTTCCTGTTTCGTTCTTTGACTTTGCAGTGTTGTCCTTTTCTTGTAGCCTTGACGGGTTGTCTTGGGTCCTTCCTGTTATCGGGAAATCTAGTGTCCACTCAGAGCTTCTAGTCACACTAAGACTGGTAACTATCTTAGAAATGAACAAACTAAAACTACTTTCCCTTTCCTTTATGAGAAGTAGATGAGAGGGGAAAAAAGGACACCAACCTCTATCTTGCGCTTGGTTCCTCTCCCTTCTGATAGATATTTACCACTCCTTCTTCGTCTACCAAGCTTCAAAGAGCACCTGTGGAATCAAACTAGCATAATACTATCGAAGAACAGAGATCTACAATCATAAACAATACAGGACTAGATATGTATTGACCACACAAATGCATATATCATCAAACATATAAGAATGTGGAGGAAAACTTGAATAACTTTATTAATATCAAGAAGAGAAAATAGGATTATAACCCATTGTTCTGACCCAGCGTCATCCTCTCGGCTTGAAAGCCCTTCTTCACCTCATGAAAAGCTTAGATCACCCAACACTATGATATTTCACCAAGTAACCAACAAAACTTCCTTACAAGATACAAGATTCCAGCCTCCAACCTCCAGATCTCTTGGATGAGGGATCCATATATAGATATTTGCAGAGGTGTGAGTTAGCTCTGGGTTTTTGATTAGTGTCATTCCATTGATAGTTCTTTGCTCCACTTAGAGATTTCATTGATCTCTTACTCATCCCTAGGCGAATTCTGAGAGGCAAGTGTCATATGAGAAGTTTCTAGAAGATTCCTTGATCATCCACTTAGGAAACTGTATCTGCCACTTCTCTATTCTTGCTCATCACACCCTGTAGAATGAATTTTCAGTATGCATCACACCTCCCATGTGTAGTAGGAGTGATGCATCGCACCCTCTGCACTGGGCAGTCTGTATGGGTTAGCTTTGACTAGTTCTAAGTAGTTTTCTGTGGAAAAATTCTGGGAGATGATGTAATCAGCTGACCTTGTTCCTTTAGGGCATGAAACAACACTTTTAGGGATGTAGAAGCCCTTGGTTTATGGACATGTATGATTGGGCTTGCAGTGCCCAAAAATGTCTATAATAGTTTCCCCCTAAAGCATGGGGTCATTAATCTTTTGATGTTGGGTAAAATGCTTTATCATGAGGATCAAGTTTTTTTCGAGCTAGAAAGCGACCTTTAATAAGATACAATACAATACATTATCTTCATAGTATTTTTCATGATCTAGCTGAGGTAGGCGTTCCCATGCTCAGAATTATAAATTCATTTCCATGTACATAGGAATACAATCGTCTGTGTAGCAGACTGATGATTCAGACGGAGTCATCATCCTTTGATTCAGATGCCAAATATCGGGAAATCTAGTGTCCACTCGAAGCTGCTAGTCCCACTAAGACTGGTAGCTATCTTAGAAACAAACAAACTAAAACTACTTTTGCTTTCCTTTATGAGAAGTAGATGAGAGGGGAACAAAGGACACCAACCTCTATCTTGCGCTTGGTTCCTCTCCCTTCTGATAGATTTTTGCCGCTCCTTCTTCATCTACCTAGCTTCAAAGAGCACCTGTGGAATCAAAGAAACATAATACTATCGAAGAACAGAGATCTACAATCATAAACAATATAGGACCAGATATGTATTGACCACACAAATGCATATATCATCAAACACACAAGAATGTGGAGGAAAACTTGAATAGCTTTATTAATATCAAGAAGAGCAAAGAGGATTACAACCCATTGTTCTGACCAAGCATCATCCTCTCAGCTTGAAAGCCCTTCTTCACCTCATGAAAAACTTAGATCACCCAACACTATGATATTGCACCAAGAAACCAATAGCACTTCCTTACAAGATACAAGATTCCAGCCTCTGGATATCTAGGATGAGGGATCCATATATAGATGATTTCATGGGGGTGAGTTAGCTTCTAGGATTTTGATTAGTGTCCTCTCTCTAATAGTTCTTGATTCCACTTGGAGATTGAGGATCTCTTACTCATCCTTGGGCGAATTTAGAGAGGCAAGTGTCACAAAAGAAGTTTCTGGAAGATTCCATGATCATCCACCTTGCAAACTGTCTTTGCCATTTGTCTACTCTCGCCCATCGCACCCTGCAGAAGGGATTTCTAGTATGCATCACACCCTTTACATTGAGCAGGTAAGATGCATTGCACCCTCTGCACTGGGCAGTCTGTATGGTCCAGTTTTGACCAGTTCTGAGCAGTTTTCTTTGGAGAACTTCTGGGAAATGATGTAATTAGCTGACCTTATTCCTTTAGGGCATGAAGCAACACTTTTAGGGACTTAGGAGCCCTTGGTTTATGGACATTTATGATTGGGGTTGAAGTGCCCAAAAATTTCTATAACAATTGCCCCCTAAAGCATAAGTTCGTTAATCTTTTGATGTCAGGTGAAATGCTTTATCATGAGGATCCGAAGTTTTTTCGAGCTGGAAAGCGACTTGTAATAAGATATGATACAATACATTATCTTCATAATATTTTTCATGATCTAGATGAGGCGGGAATTCCCATGCTCAACTTTATAAATTCATTTTCATGTACATAGGACAGACAACCGTCTGTGTAGCAGACTAATGACTTGGACAGAGTCATCATCCTTTGATTCAGATGATCATCTGTTCGGCAATGATGTACATTTGATGTCTTTATATTCGTGAATATATCACAACCCGAATGAATGAAACTAGATCCGGGGTCTTCAAACTCGTTCAATCTTCACTCGGAGTACAAGTTAATCCATGTGAAGGATGTTTTGGAGTAGAACGTGGAAAGACATCGCCTGATTACCAGCCAATGATGTAAGCTGTTAACAGGCGTGAGAGGAATCATTGATAATTATGATGACCCTCAAGGTACTGCAGTACAATTCACATGGTGTGAAAAAGGGCCTTGGCATTGAACACCATGCAAAATCTTTCGGTCGAAGGCCATTGATGTAAACCTGTCACCAGAAGTGAGAAACTTGCCATTGAGGCGTGCAAGCTTCAAAGTACTGAAAGGGTTGTTCCTAGGTCGACTTCTTGGATAATGAGTTGATGTCGAGAAGAAGTGACTTGTCATAGGAGGGCCTTAATGAATCCCACATCTACAACACAGAACGGAGCAAATGATTTTGGAGGTGAAAACGATCTGATGATACAGGGTTCAGGGTGGTGGTCATGAAAGAATGGAGTGTGAATGTATTGCAACGGATGAGACACAGGTGAGTTCTCTGAGCGACTTCTCTTGAACATACCGGTGACACTGACATGGATTGGTAGCGTTAACCCCAAAGATGGATGGTGCGACAGATCAATGGTGATATGACTGGTGGACATAATAACCCAACCCGACTCGGACGTGGAGTGAAAGTGTCATGTTCAAGAGCTACTTGCTACCAATAAAGTTTCTTCAAGTTTTCTTCCCAATTTTTCCCCAGTCATTGCTGACCAGTACCTCTTTATTTTTATCAAGCTTGAGGAGGATAACATATGCTTGTTCTATAATTTGCCCTTCGGGCGAACCTGTCGCTATGTTTTAACAAGCCTAGTGACAGTGAAACTTGTTCTCGTCCATTTGGACAACTTTGTCACTATTGATTTGAACGAGTTTAACGACAATGATAACTCGGTCCTTTTTCAATTTTAGAGAGTCTAAAAAGGGATGGAAAGGAAACTCTAATAATCCTTTTTCCTCATATAATCCCTTAAGTCCAAAAAAGTGTAAAATAAAATGAAAGGGATGTATTTTCGATAGTTTTAATGAGCTAAACAAAAGAAGCGCTCGATCTTTTTGTGTAATAATTCGTCAGGTCCAAAAATATTAAAATCTAGAGGAGGGATAGCACTCCCGGTAGTTTTAATGAGCTAGAGAGGCCAATCGCTCGACAATCTTTTCATATTTTACGGGTCAGGTGAAAAGAGCTTAAATGAGACTTGTTTTTTGAGGAACGAGTGATAATTTTGGGTGGCAGCTAGTTTTAGGTAAGGTTTGGAATTTTCCAATCACGACAGTGTCACAAGGATGGCTAACAAGATCATTGATCACAGATGTTCCTCAAAAGGGGTAAACAATCAAATGGAGGCGTATGATTGGCTAAAACATAGCGAAGGTGATGATGAGAACACGACCAAGGCTCAAAAGCGGATAATAATGCATTCATAATGGTTATTTACCAGAGATCGGTTCATTTTTTAATGAGCTTAAACTCTGGGGGAAACATTTTCTCATTGCTTAGGTTTAATTTTTAATGAGATTGAACTTCACATAAAAACTGCTCATGGTAATGGTCATTGATTATTTGATTCACCGTTAGCACTTTGTTCTTTCAATGGTCGTACTACCTGCTCAGTTGCTTCATCAAAATGATTAGAAATGAAAACACATGCTTGAAAAAATGAGTTAAAACAATAATACCTTACTTGAAATACGTGAATACTAATTTAAAAGTGACTGTTACCTCTCACTTTACCATTTCATTTGAACTTGGTTTGTTGGAGCTCTGGAGGTGCTTTTCCCCCCTGATTTTCACTAGCTAATTCCAAGAGATTTTGTGGACGATTCTTGGTGTTGTATGGACTAGGTAAGAGCTAAACCTAAGCTCTTTAGTTGAATTCTTTCCTTTTTGAATTCTGAGCATGTTTCCCTGCTTTGTTGAGCCCCTGGGGTTTTGAAAAATTCACCCTGGCCCCATCGCACCCTTCCTATATCGAAAGGTGCGATGCATACTGGACTGGTCATTGGCCAATCAGTATGCATCACTCCCAGTACACTACTGGGGTGCGATGGG
The DNA here is from genome assembly GCA_000404065.3 of Pinus taeda. Classification (NCBI taxonomy): domain Eukaryota; kingdom Viridiplantae; phylum Streptophyta; class Pinopsida; order Pinales; family Pinaceae; genus Pinus; species Pinus taeda. The sequence goes on along the minus strand of APFE031328519.1, from coordinate 171,727 downwards.
CACAAGGAGGGAAACTTTTACACTTTTTTCTCATGGAATTTTTGCCTGTTTTTTTCCAAATCAAGATCCCGACTCTTCTCTTGTTTGTTTTTCAGAGATTCATCGGAGAAAAATGGTTGTCACATGGCGAGAACGTGAACATGAAGAAGAGGAAATAGTGACTTTACATGATCCGGGTACGGTAAATGCATTGCGGAACTATGGCCTGCTAAAGTTTTTCCGCATCTCTAGCATGAGGCAACAAATCAACTTGTTGCAATATTTCCTCGACACCTAGGATCATACCAACCAGGTGTTCCAGATTAGGGGCAAATCTATCCCCTTGAATGTCATGGACATCTATTTTTTGACCAGTTTTTCGAGGCATGGCGCCCCTCTCTCATTACCAAGTTCTACCCATGGGGGCAAATCTGTGAGAGAGTACATTCGCCAGTACTGCAGAGAGGGATCTCAGTCGAGTATGGATGGCAAGATCAACATCCGAGATGTCATTGACTGGACCTTGAGGACCATTCTGTTCACTTTTGCTAGATTCGCTGGTATTGCGGCTCTTCATATAGCTAACAGGTCTTATATCTAGTATGCCTTGGAATGCCTTGAACCAAAGGTGTTCAACTGGTGTGATGTAGTACTCTTCGTGATGAAAGAACAACTAACCAAGGTGAAAAGTGGAAGATCCAATAATTTTGGCTATGGTTCTATTTTGACCGCTTTTGGCTTGGAAAAAATCCCATTGATGTAGCCGCAGTACATTTCGCTTGGTTTACCTCCACTTACTAAGCCATGGATGTAGAGATGGGTTGACCTCACGGCCCGACATGCTAGCCAGTCCCAAATTTCTTTCTCTGATACCTTCTTCGAGTGGTTTGACCGTCAAGAGATGGTTTATGCTGAGTTTCCATATGTTGGCATGGATTTCTAGGGTGACCCGGATTTGGTGCTGCCGACTGGTGAGCAGTGGGGTGCTTTAGGTAAATTCTTTGACCATATCTCTATTTAATGTTTTCATAATGTTCTTATGCTTTCTTTGGTCAAGAATAATCAAAACTCATGTGTTCATCCAGAAATTGGACCAGTTCAACCAACAATACACTTGAGAGCACCAACTGTCGCTCCGGTAGGAGAGGCTGTAGGGAGGGCGATCCTTTGCGACCTGGATGTGGCCGAGACTCTTGCAACATTGCAGGAGTAGATTGAAGGCCTCACTCTTCATATCTTGGATGTGAGGACTGGCGAGCTGCCTCTGAGATTGCAGCGACATACTACTGGGTGCCACGTCGATGGACTAGGCTTTTACGCATGATTACACAGGTGGTGACTTGCTATCACCAGCATCATTAGACTAGGGTGCCCCCTAGAATTTTGAGTTTTTGGGTCATTTGACTGATTTTGTCTTGGTTACAGAACATTATGTGTAAACCATAAACAATTATATATGTATTTTTTATTTTTGGAGCTATATTTTGGTTAAGTTGCATGATCCTGATGCAAATATTGATGAAATGCTTCTTTTATAAATGTCGCAAATGCCTATCTAACACATAATTTGCCAATGAGTTTGTTAATGTGTTTAAATTTTTGGAAATATGTTGATATTGAATAGAATCGAACTGTCTTTCCAAAATCCGGACCCTTAGGAACATGCGATATATAGCTGGATTCCATACATAGTAGATGTCAGTGAGCTATAGAATGACGAGTTGTGAGTCTAGCCTGACGACAAGTCGGCGTATGCCACGTGCGATGGCATCAGAGAGGATTTCTATCAATGCATTGTATTTAGAGATATTGTTCGTTGACCAACCAATACATACCCCTCTGAAACTCACTAACTTGCCGTTGGGATCGAAGATGGCCTAGGCCGCAGAAGATGGGTTCCACGAACTACAACTCGCTCTGTCGAAATATCCAACAAATGATTCCAATAGGTTCGACATCTGCAACAAATGAAAAAAGTGGATTACCTAACCAAAACGATTACCCTTAGCGAAAGCAAAAATGTAACAAAAGCATAGGGATTACTACGCTGAATTAAGGATAGTAATGCTTGAGGTACAACCCATTGTGGGGTTGCACGAGTGGAATCTCATCATAATTCACCAACTCATAGTCTACTTTTGCTAATACACGCTTAACAATAAAGGGACCCATCCATAAAGACTTGAACTTACCTGCTCCCAACTTATTGGACTCCTGGTCGTAAAGTAAGACCAGGTCACCTTCTGAGAAGACACGAGATTTGACATTTTTGTCTAACTGTTCTTTGACTCGTTTCTTATGGGATTTGTTAGCCGAAGCGACATCATGATAGGTTTCATCCAATTTTATTAATTGCAAGAAACGAGTCTCCTCTTCTGAAGTTTTGGGGAGAAGGTCGACCGTGAGTTTGAGGGACGAGATTTCGCACTAAATTGGTAGGATTGCTTCCAGGCCATACACCAGTTGAAAAGGTGTAAACCTGGTCACATTCCTCACTGATGTCCAGTATTCCCACAAGGCCGAGTACAGGATCAGGTGCCAACTTCATTTATGGACTACAATCATCCTTTGCAGCATGCGCTTCAGGACTTTGTTGATTGCCTCAACTTGCCCATTCGCTTGCGGATAATACGAAGTAGAGCTATCGTGGGACAGTCCTAATTTGGCAACCAACTCAACCATCATGTGATTGTGAAAATGTGATCCATGATCTGTGACTATGGCTTGTGGAACGCCAAATCTGGAGACTACATGATTGAAAAAAAAGAGGGCAGCCGTTTTGCCATTGTTGTTTAATGTAGGCATCGCCTCAGCCCATTTGGTAAAATAGTCGACTGCGACTATGGCATACCCATGCCCCCAAGTCGAGGTGGGGTTACATGTCATGAAATCTATGCCCCATTTGGCGAATGGCCCAACAGCTACTACTGGGTGCAAAGGTGTGGGAGGTATTCTAGTTTTACGATCGAAGATTTGACAGGCACGATAACTTTTGACTGTGGTTATGTAATCTTTGAACATTGTTGGCCATAAGTATCCTGCTTGTAAAATATTTTGAGTTGTAGCATAACCAGATTGATGCCCCCCACACGTGCCTGAATGACAATCATTCAGGACTTTTTCAGCGTCCTCATGGGTGAGGCACCTCCGCAGAACTGTATCGATACCACGACATTAAAGCGTATCACCGACGATCACGTAGTCTTTTGCTTGGTATAGAATCTGTCGTTGTTCCAAGTATGAGGTGTTAGACCTATATTTTTGGGTTTTGAGATAGATTATTATATCTTCGTACCACGGATTACTTGAATATATCATAAACAAATTTTCGTCCACGATTGCTTCTTCAGATGTTGCATCGTTGGACGATGATGGGAGATCACATAGTAACTCTGCGAAAACCAGGGCTTTCTTTGATTTGGATTTTTTGAATTCCAGATCAAACTCTTGTAAAATTGCTATCCATTTTGAATATTTTTCCCCCAGCAAGTGTCGCGACAATATATAAGTCATGGGGTTGCAGTCTGATAAAATGGTAGTTTTTTTGAAGAGGACATAGTGTCGAAATCTCTGTATCGCTTGAACAGCTACGAGAGCTAGCTTTTCAACGTAAGAGTACTTCACTTCTGTATCATTTAAGTTTCGACTTAAATAATATATTGGATGTTCAATTCCATCATCTTCTTGAACTAAAACCATTACTATGGGCGTATCCACTGCAGCCAGATACAGGTTAAAGGCTTTTTGATAATCAGGAGCATACATTAATGATGCTTTTATTAGTGATTCCTTTAAGGCATCAAAGGAAGCTTGCATGACCTGATCCCAAATGAAGGGTACTTATTTTTTCAATAGAATAGTATAACCTTTATAAGGTTCGGCATAATTTGGAATGAACCTCCTCAGAAAGTTTGCTTTCTATTGGAGTTTCTGAATCTGAAGCAAATTTGAAGGTGGAGGAAAATCAATGATTGCCTGAACCTTACATGGGTCAAGACGAATCCCATCCTTTGAGACCACAAAGCCACGTAAACGACCAGAACTGACACAAAACACACATTTGTGTGGATTGAGTGATATCTTGTAGTGTCAGCAACGCAGAAATATCGCTCTCAAATGCTGTGGATGATCGGTCCACTTTCGCGAATGAGCCAAAAGATCATCGAGATATGGTTGAACGATGTTCTTGATGTCATGGAAGGCATAATTCATTTCCCTCTGAAATGTTACCCCTGTTTTCTTTAAACCAAAGGGTAGCTTGCGATATGCGAATGTGCCCCACGGACAAATAAATGCAGTCTTCGACTGGTCCTGTGGGCGGATATTTATTTGATTATACCTGGAAAATCCATCCATAAACTAAAAGATTTCACATTTGACACATTCATCAATTATCTAGTCAATGAAGCGTGTAGTGTAGTTGTCTTTTGGATAAGCTCGATTTACATCTCTATAATTGACAGACACTCTAATCGTTCCTTGTTTTTTCATTACATGAACAATATTCAATACCAAAACGGTTAGAGGAGTTTTTCAACTTCCGCCTTGATGGCAGAGGCTTTCTTGGGGTGCACCTACTAGAGCCGTTTTCATACCGGTTTGACATCTGGATACATATTAATTTCATGTTCAACTATGCTCGAGTCAATGACTGGCATTTCATTATATGACCAAGCAAAGACATCTCTAAACTCGCGAAAATGAGTGCAATATACCTCCAGTTCTGAAGGAGAACAAGATTTGCTGACATGACTATTCTCTACAACATTTGTTTTGGTCGAGATATTTATGGCGATAGTCTCTTCAATATTGGACAGGTTTCGCTCGAAATCCACTGTATTTACAGTATTTGACAGAAATTCAAAACTGAGGGATGATCAAGGTCACTATTATCCTCCTTACAATTCAGAAAATGGGAACGATGGTGGTAATCTTCCCATGGCGCCTTGTCAATCATTATTGATTGAACAATTCCTTTGTCTGTTAAATGTACTTGCGACCAAGGATTTGAAGGGGTGCCATATTCCTTAGACCTATCTATCCACATGCTTGATGAGCATTCATTTGGGTTCGCCTCCCATGCCAAAAACATTGATTGCTACAATATTTCTATTGGGCTTAGAGGCAATACCTACAGATTATCCATGTTAATATCATTTTCTGACATCTTTTGAATAGAAGATATCATATTGCAGGTTCCCACCTTGGCCACTTCTGCCAAATTTATTGGAGGCGGTAGGGAAAAAGTCCCCATTAATGTAGGGTATTTTAGTAGGCCCACTCCGATATTTTGAAGCAAATGAGGGCTTTTGTGGATCATCAAAATGCTTCCTGTAACTTGTGAACTGTTGGGGAGAAATGTTTGTTGGTCGACGATCGTAATTCCTCCTTGGAAAGGAAATGCAATCTTCCTAAAGTAGGTCGACACAATGGCAGCCATGGCATATATCCAGGGCCTTCCTGGTAGGATGTTGTAATCGAGGTTTCCGTCGATAACTTCAACATCAATTTCTACTGTTTTGCCCGCCAGTTCAACTTGCAAGTTACTCAATATCCCATATGGGGTGTATGTTTGTCCATCAAATGCTTTTAATGTCGTCGACGATCTCGACAAGGGTGGAGATCCTAAAGTTTTCCAGCAACTCATCGACATAATACATGTAGATGCCCCCTCAGCAATAATTGTTCGATGAATAGTTTTGTTGATGGCTTTCACTTGAATAAGAAAAGCTAGTTGAGATGGTAACTGAGGGTCATATCCTTTGTCATTAAAGGACACAAGATTGGAATCCGTTGGGTCAATCCCACCGATCGCTGACAATAAAGCCTGCTTTTGAGAGGGGCAATTTTGCAGTACCTCAAGTGTCGATATAGCGGACGGTGATTGGGCCAGATCCTCCACTATATTATAATGCTATACTGATCTGGCATGAGGATTAAACGTTGATTTGTGTACTACTCCCTTTGGTAGTTTTATCATTAGTTCAGGAGTGATGGTTTGCAGAACTTCGGGTGAAGTTGTTGTCAAATTACTAGGTTGATCATTATCCTTGTTGTTTGACATCTGTGGATTCCCATAATCTTTATTCCTTGTCGATATCAAATCATCATTTAGGTGCTTTGAGACAGACAACATTAGCACTTGGGACGGGGAAGCATTGTCACTAGTACCTAGATTTATTCCTAAATTCAGAAACAGATCAGTCAATACTGCCGAGGTTTTTGAACTCTTGAAGAATTTTCTAAGCTCAGATTTATATGAACACTCTCTCGTCCAATGATCCTCATCACATATAAGGCATGGATGATTTGGTTTCCTATCTTCAGAAGGGTTTGCAGAAGATTTTTCAAGAGACTACTCCTCCTGTTTCTTCTTCTTCCCTTTCTTTTTCTTCTTGCCTCCTGGTTGCTTGGGTTCTTCGCCTTTATCAGTCGACACGAAATTTACTTTCGAGGTGAGAAGTTCTTCATTTGTATTTTGAATTGAAACTGTATAGTCCTTCTTTGATATATCCTTTACGGTTTTCGTGCTAGTCGTACCTATCACGCCATCACCGGCATGAGAGTCTTTGTTTGATTTAGGAGGGGGAGGAACGGAAAATTCCGGTCTAGGAGCATCAGGAATTTTATCGTAGAGCATGCCAGACTGTGTATATATCAAGTCTAGATATTGTGCACGAGCAATAACTTGCTCTTCAGTGATGACTCCTCCCTTTGCCACATCTTCTGTAATAGAAGGTAACAATGACTTAATAAACCATTTAGCCAACAGCTGATCAGGAACATATGTTTTTACCATTCTACGATGACATCGCCACTCATGAATATGATCACGTATGTGAGAGGCCGTCATTTGTTTGAAATTGGCAAGAAGTTTTGTTCCCATTTCGTACCTTATGGGTAACTTAAAATGGGTTAAAAAGGTTGTGGCTAGGGTACTCAAGTTGTCAGACAAAGCTCTAGGCAATTTGATATACCATTTTTCTATAGGACCAGTTAACGCTTGCTGAAAAAGGCGAAGCCTGATCGAATCATCATTGAGAGTGTTTGACGAACACCACAGATGAAAAGTCATCACATGATTCGATGGGTCTTCACCCAGATTTCCATTAAATTTAGGAATATATGATGGAAGTTTATGCAGAATCGCTGGCCACCAAGGGGCATAGGCAAGTGGATCGTTCATTAGTCGATTTAGATCCGGTAACTTTAAAGTCGTCACAAACGACAATTGTTGATTTAGTCTTGGCGAAGCATACCCAGGATAAGATGGACTTGCCTGAGCAGTTGGTCTTTGCATACCCGCATAATGCATTTTATGTTGGTAATTTTGGTAAGGTTGATGGGCATGACCATTATGATATGATTGATGTTGGTCGTTTTGAATATACGGCTGCCCATTACTTGCAAAGACTTGTTGCTTAGATCCTTGGTAAGCTTGTTGGGATTGTGGTTGTTGGTATTGTACCAGCCATGGTTGTGAAGCCATGAGCTATCGTCCAGTACTCATTGTTGGACCAAGACGAGGGGTAATGGCCCCCGTTTGAACCTAGGTCATCCCACTAGCGGGCGATTGTGGTTGCGTCGTAGGCACAAGAGGTTGTTGTATTACGACTTGAGAAACCTGAGGTTGGCATACAATAGGCAATGCTTGTACTTGCGACACCGTCACGATAGCTGGCATAGTAGGGATATTTGACATAGGTAAACTTTGTTATCGGGAAATCTAGTGTCCACTCGGAGCTGCTAGTCCCACTAAGAGTGGAAGCTATGTTAGAAACAAACAAACTAAAACTACTTTTTCTTTCCTTTATGAGAAGTAGATGAGAGGGGAACAAAGGACACCAACCTCTATCTTGCACTTGGTTCCTATCCCTTATGATAGATCTTTGCTGCTCTTTCTTCGTCTACCCAGCTTCAAAGACCACCTGTGGAATCAAAGCAACATAATACTATCGAAGAACAGAGATATACAATCATAAGAAATATAGGACCAAATATGTATTGACCACACAAATGCATATATCATCAAACATATAAGAATGTGGAGGAAAACTTGAATAGCTTTATTAATATCAAAAAGAGAAAAAGAGGATTACAACCCATTGTTCTGACCCAGCATCATCCTCTCAGCTTGAAAGCCCTTCTTCACCTCATGAAAAGCCTAGATCACCCAACACTATGATATTGCACCAAGAAACCAACAACACTTCCTTACACGATACAATATTCTAGCCTCTGGATCTCTAGGATGAGGGATCCATATATAGATGATTGCAGGGGGTGAGTCAGCTTCTAGGATTTTGATTAGTGTCCTCTCTCTGATAGTTCTTGATTCCACTCGGAGATTTATGATCTCTTACTCATCCCTGGGCGAATTCAGAGAGGCAAGTATCAAAGGAGAAGTTTCTGGAAGATTCCATGATGATCCACCTTGAAAACTATCTCTGCCATTTGTCTACTCTTTCCCATCGCACCCTACACAAGGGATTTCCAGTATGCATCATACCCTTTACACTGAGCATGTGAGATGAATCACACCTTCTGCACTAGGCAGTCTGTCTGGTCCAGTTTTGACCAGTTCTTAGCAGTTTTCTGTGGAGAACTTCTGGGAGATGATGTAATCAGCTGACCTTGTTCCTTTAGGGCATGAAGAAACACTTTTAGGGACTTAGGAGCCCTTGGTTTATAGACATTTATGATTGGGATTGCAGTGCCCAAAAATGTCTATAACAGTTGCCCCCTAAAGCATGAGGTCGTTAATCTTTTGATGTCGGGTGAAATGATTTATCATGAGGATCCAAAGTTTTTTCAAGCTGGAAGGCGACTTGTAATAAGGTACAATACAATAAATTATCTTCATAATATTTCTCATGATCTAGCTGAGGCAAGCATTCCCATGCTCAGCTTTATAAATTCATTTTCATGTACATACGACAGACAGCCGTCGGTGTAGCAGACTGATGACTGAGACAGAGTCATCATCCTTTGATTTGGATGATCATTTGTTTGGCAATGATCTACATTTGATGTCTTTGTATTCCTGAATATATCGCAGCTCATATGGATGAAACTAGATACGCGCTCTTCAAAATCATTCAATCTTCACTCGAAGTACAAGTCGATCCATGTGAAGGATGTTTTGGAGTCGAACATGGAAAGACATCACATGATTACTATCCAATGATGTAAGCTGTTAACAGGCGCGAGAGGAATCACTGATAATGATGATGACCCTCAAGGTATTGTAGTACAATTCGCGTGGTGTGAAAAAGGGACTTGGCATCGAACACCATGCAAAATCTTTCGGTTGAAGGCCATCGATGTAAACCTATCAACGGAAGTGAGAAACTTGCCATTGAGGCATGCAATCTTCAAAGTACTGAAAGGGTTGTTCCTAGGTCGAATTCTTAGATAATAAGCTGATGTCGACAATAAGTGACCTGTCGTAGGACGACCTTAATGAATCCCACATCTACGAAACAGAATGGAGCAAATGATTTTGGAGGTGAAAACAATCTGATGATATAGGGTTCAGGGTGGCGGTCATGAAAGAATGGAGTGTGAATGTATTGTAGCGGATAAGACACAGGTGAATTTTCTGAGAGACTTCTCTTGAACATACCAGCGACACTAACATGGATTGGTAGCGGTAACCCGACTCGAACGTGGAGTGAAAGTGTAATGTTCAAGAGCGACTTGCTACCAATAAAGTTTCTTCAAGTTTTCTTCCCAATTTTTCCCCAATCATTGCTGACCAGTACCTCTTTATTTTTATCAAGCTTGAGCAGGATAACATATGCTTGTTCTATAATTCTCCCTTCAGGGAAACCCGTCGCTATGTTTTAACGAGCCTAATGATAGTCAAACTCGTTCTCGTCCATTTGGACAAGTTTGTTGCTATTGATATTAACGAGTTTAAAGACAATGATAACTCGGTCATTTCTTAATTTTAGAGAGTCTGAAAAGGGACGGAAAGGAAACTCTAATAATCCTTTTTTGTCATATAATCCCTTAAGTCTGAAAAAGTGTAAAATAATATGAAAGGGATGTATTTTTGATAGTTTTAATGAGCCGAACAAGACAAGCACTCAATCTTTTTGTTTAATAATCCCTCAGGTCCAAAAATATTATAATCTAGAGGACGGATAGCACTCCTGGTAGTTTTAACGAGCTGGAGAGGCCAATCACTTGGCAATCTTTTCCTTTTTTACGAGTTAGGTGAAAAGAGCTTAAAGGAGACTCGTTTTTTGAGGAATGAGTGATAATTTTGGGTGGCAGCTGGTTGCAGGTAAGGTTTGGAATTTTCCAATCACGACAGTGTCACAAGGATGGCTAACAAGATCACTCATCGCAGATGTTCCTCAAACAGGGTAAACAATCAAATGGAGTTGTATGATCGGCTAAAACAGAGTGGAGGTGACGATGAGAACACGACCAAGGCTTAAAAGCTGATGATAATGCATTCACAATGGTTATTTACTGGAGATCGGTTCATTTTTTAATGAGCTTAAACTCTGGGGGAAACATTCGCTCATTTCTTAGGTTTAATTTTTAACGAGCTTGAACTTCACATAAAAATTGCTCATGCCAGTCATATAATAAGGACATCTCATATATAGATTCCATTTTTTATGGATCTTGCATCTTTCGAAGCTTTGCTCCGCATCCTTTCGCTTGCAAGCTAGGAATGACCAACTACTGTCCTAGGGGTTAGTTAACTACTAAGGTCAGGTAGAATTTTTTTTCCTTTACTCTGCTGGTGCCATTTGGCCCCTGCGAAGGCGAATGGTCAACTTGACCACTCACCTGACTTAAGCAGTTGAAGTCAGCGAAGCTACAGTTAGAGTTACGTTGGTCGCTTTTGACTTGCTCGCAAAAGGTTTGCATGCCCCCAGGCATAACGAAGTAGAGCTTCTAAATTACCTCTCAATTTTCAGACAAAAAATTTGTTCTATTGGGAAAGGCCTACCTTCTAACGGAGGTATCTTATTCCGGTCTAATTCCCTATTCCCATACAGATGGGTATTAGACTAGTCGTATATCCTTCGTAGAAACCTTACTCTATGCCTAGAGTTTTCCTATCGGAACAGGCCAGGGTGCATGCCCCCTGGGTTTCAGTCATGTCCTCTTAAATTACTCGCATTCTTTAGGTGGACGGACTGGAGATTGATGAGACATTCCTTGCGTGAAAATACCATTTAGGGATGACATTTGACTATTAGTTATGTGTGAGCCGGGGAACGAAAGCTGGTCTATGAGCTGGACCACTCGGTCTTCATGCGGAAAACACATTACTCTAAAGAGTGAGGAGACAATGGCTCCCATGCTATAAATATAGTCGCGCCCAGGGAGTAGATTATAGTATAGAGGTCCTTGGACTACCATTACATTCATATAAATGGTTTTCCTTCTCAACGTTATGGGCACATTGGGAAGGATCCCTAACGTTCGACTGGTTCCTTTGTCGAAGCCTGTCAGATTTCTCATCTCAAGCAGAAGCAATGGTGAACCAAGCACTTTCCAAGTATTCGAGTAAAGGATACTCACAGAAGCCCCTTCATCTATGATAGTGCTATCCATGACCACTCTGTATGCTTGTACAATGATTCACAATGGCACACTAGTCGGTAAACGGGGTCTGCCTAGTAGATTCCAATCGAAGGAAACTACTAGGTTGCTCGGAGGTGGGACCGAATAGACGGCCGGATATGACTCTTACGAACTTCCTTCCTGCGGTAAAGGAATGGGTAGATTGGCCCCATGTTCATCGGATTCTATGTTTATGAAAGGAATTTGAATGGTGTCATTCTCATTCTCTTCAGTGACTGTATCATCTGAAGATGGACCTTCTAAAGGCACGACTGGGTCAACTACCGCCTCGACCTTTTGACTTTCATTTGGTGTGGATTCAGAGGGTTTATCTTCAATGATAGACACTTCGACCGACCACAATGGTGTGTCAGTCATATTTTCAACCAGTGATGGACTAGGCAAGAGTTTCTTATATCCAGGAGGAAGCTGTAGCAGTGAATCCGGATGGTTATCCAAAACTCTTTTAGCTTCGTCTAGGAAGGGACAATGGTGGAGGACACGATCACATTGACACAGTTTACAAGGAAATTTACATTTCCTTTTCTATCCAGATACTTCACTTTCACTAGTTGACAGTGTACTTTCAACACGATCAGAGGTTGATGACACCAGATTGTTTAAACGAGGAAACCAGTCCCTTAAGATCCGAGGGATGCAAGGACAATCTCGATGACAGTGGTCTCCTTTGCAAATGACACATGGATATTTGGGCTTGGACGGTGTAGTGTGTGGATTTTTGCTAGACAATGCATGGTTGCCCCTTTTTACCTTTGGCTCCTTCTTCTTCTTTTCCTTCTTCTCCTTCCCCTTCTTCTCCTTCTTAGTTTCTTGATTTTTAGCTTTACCAGCTTCATCAAGCAAGAGGAAGGAGGAGAGGGAGAAACGGATGAAGTAGAAGGTTGGGGGGTAAATCTAGTATCATCTAGTTGCTCCCTTGATTGTTCAGGAATTACGGTGTTTTGAACGACAGAGGTAGAGAAGAGCCATACGGGCAAGCCAATCGTCAGTCCTAGAAGTGATAATGTGGCCATATGAGGTGCACCAACATCTCCCCAAGAGGAGAAAGGACTAGGATTTCCTCAAAGGGGAAATCCTTGGTTGGTAGACTCCATTTTTCTCAACCTAAAGACCAATGTGGGAACAATGATATTATTCCAATTAAAATAATTTTTAGACGCTTTGACGCAACTTGTTTTTTCAATTTTTAAGAGTTGAGAAAAAACAAAAGATGACTCTAGTCGCCTTCGATTTTTAATGAGCCTGAAGTGACAAGTGCTCAGATGGACCTTTTCCTTTAAGGAGTCTGAAAAGGAATGAAAGAGACTACTCTGGAAATCTAGACAGAGGGATTAGCAAGCCAGTTGTAAAACTGTAGAATACCTTTTACGGTATGACAGTCAATCTTCTCGAATGCTGTGTTCAGTGCATTGCGATCGATAGGGCTGCAAACACAGCTTCCTAAGGATAAAGGATATAGCTTAGTATGGCCTCCCAATATATACTCAATAGTATGTGGGAGCACAAGTCCATACTAGCACTTGTCGTCTCAAGGAGGAGGAATCACCCAACTAGCAATGAAAGCGATAGTTACCAGGCTTTACGACACCCAAATACGTCTCTAGTCTAGACTTCTAAATGTTGTGCATTAGGTTCCAAAGCATTTTTATGTTCATTGAATTTATTTTACAGTTGATCTTGCTTAAGAAATTTGACTTTCAAGTTCACCGCGTGATGTAGATAAGAATTTCCTAAAATGCAGTCTAAGATGATAAACAGTCGTTTAATCTTCTTTTGCAATAAAAATCCTAGCTACTAAGGAAAGAGAAATGAGATTCTTTCAACATAGAGCATAGAGCACACACTAGATGCACTGTCCTAAATCAAGCCAACAAGTAGTCTAAATGAAAATGCACATGCATGTATTTGTTTTTAGCCTTCTTAATGTGTGAATGACAAGAAGAATGCTAAGTACAAATCTGAATTATCTTTTCAAAGCGATAGTACTAACAATTTTTCTTCAAAATACGAAAGGAAGATAATGACGACACGTTGTGATTTAGAACTGAAAATTGCTTTCGACACTTGAAAAACTATTAATTCAAATTAAATACAAGAGTAATAGTATAATCGACCATCAAGAACAATAGGATTCTCTTCTATGACTGAAAATGACACTTGCAATACTTTCAAATCAAGAAACAACAGTCTATTTACGCTACTTCTTTGTAAAAGAGAACTGAAAATGGCGCACAATGCACAAAAACACTCACGGTTCTTTGCACAATGGAGGTGGAATGATGGAAAGGAAGGGGTTTCCACAGAGGTATACTGATCACAGACAACAAAAATCCTGAATAGAGCTGAAGAGAGTGAAGAAAAACCAAAGTCTGAAGGCAAAATTAACCTTTTTTGACCATCGCACCTGTTACACAGAGAATCCAGTATGCATCCCACCTATTGCACACGGGAGGTGCGATGCATACAGAATTCCTTGAAGAGAGAGTGCGATGGTACCAGTGCGAGATTTGTACTTGGTCTTTGGTCACAGTTTGCAGCTCAGTTCAGGGATTTTGGCTGAGCAAGTGATGTTTAATAAATATAAATCACAGGGGTTGATCTAATGAGGTTACTAGAGCCACCACTATGGCAATTAGAATGTTTGCAAATCGATTGTTCAGTTTATAAACAAAACCCAGAGATATACTGAAGCAACATTATTCTACTTTGCACTTGCATAGAAAATGCAGTTCGAAGGCTAGCTGGCTTGACTTCAGGCTCCATCTGTAAGTTTATAAAACAAAAAAATATAGACAAGCAAACATTCTATTTGCTCCCCAGCGGAGTTGCCATTTTGTTATCGGGAAATCTAGGTTCCACTCGGAGCTGCTAGTCCCACTAAGATTGGTAGCTATCTTAGAATCAAACAAACTAAAACTACTTTCACTTTCCTTTATGAGAAGTAGATGAGAGGGGAACAAAGGACACCACCCTCTATCTTGTGCTTGGTTCCTCTCCCTTCTGATAGATCTTTGCCACTCCTTCTTCGTCTACCCAGCTTCAAAGAGCACCTGTGGAATCAAGGCAGCATAATACTATCGAAGAACAGAGATCTAGAATCATAAACAATACAGGACCAGATATGTATTTACCACACAAATTCATATATCATCAAACATACAAGAATGTGGAGGAAAACTTGAATAGATTTATTAATATCAAGAAGAGAAAAGAGGATTACAACCCATTGTTCTGACCAAGCGTCATCCTCTCACCTTGAAATCCCTTCTTCACCTCATGAAAATCTTAGATCACCCAACACTATGATATTGCACCAAGAAACCAACAACACTTACTTAGAACATACAAGATTCTAACCTCCGACCTCCAGATCTCTTGGATGAGGGATCCATATATAGATATTGCAGAGGTGTGAGTTAGCTCTGGGTTTTTCATTAGTGCCATTCCATTGATAGTTCTTGGCTCCATTTGGAGATTTCATTGATCTCTTACTCATCCTTGGGCGAATTCTGAGAGGCAAGTTTCATATGAGAAGTTTCTAGAAGATTTGTTGATCATCCACTTAGCAAACTGTCTTTGCCACTTGTCTATTCTCTCTCATCACACCCTGTAGAAGGACTTTTTAGTATGCATCGCACCTCCCATGTGTAGTAGGTGCGATGCGTCACACCCTCTGTTCTGGGTAGTCAGTATGGTTCAGTTTTGACCAGTTCTGAGTAGTTTTCTATGGAGAACTTCTGGGATATGATGTAATCAGCTGACCTTGTTCCTTTTGGGCATGAAACAACACTTTTAGGGACTTAGAAGCCCTTGGTTTATGGACATGTATGATTGGGGTTGCAGTGCCCAAAAATTTCTATAACGCTCCTGCCTTCGCTTTTCCTTTTGTTATGTGGTTTAGGGCCACCTTTCCCTTGTTTCAGATTCACAGATCCAAATATTGCTTCTTCTATTTAAACTTCTGCTCAATCTTAATGGTGTATCGCTACATTGTGCCGAGCGAGGAGATGTCTAGGAATGCCATCTCATTCTGGATGTATCTATGTAGATAACCGCAATACTTGAGTACCAAATGTTTCTCAGAATCCTTGATACCCAACTTCATGTGAAGGGTATGAAAAACATTGGAAACTCTGGCACATCTTGGTTCATTCCCTGCCACAGTGTGGTCCACTTTATGTATTTGTCCTCATAGCTCCCAATAGGGTAGTAGTGCTCCCTAATGGTGTCTTGGAATGAATTCCAAGTGGGAGAAACTAAAAATAGTGATTCTATACTTTCATCCTTCTTCTCACAATAGGTTTCTCACCAATCCTTGACATGGGGGTTGGCTTTGAGAAGAGAAAAAGTAATATTTTCTCGAATGGAAAAATAATGAACAGAAAACTATCCTTCTAGCATATTCAACAATTTATCTATTGTGTTTGCATCTATTTGGCCCTAAAATATGGGAATGTCAAAGTTTACTTGTACCTTAAAAGGTGTGGAGCCTCAAGAGTGGTTGTTGGATATGGATGCACTCCCGGTGGGAAATCGTTGAAGGATTTGGGCAAAGTTATCCATCATCGTGTTCCTTTGTTTCTCAAGGGCCTACTCGAGTAATATTTTGATAGGATCTCCTACTCCCTCGTCTTTCTTTTCTTCCCCCATGGGAGGCCGTCAGGATTTACGATGTTGGTCTTGCAAAAGTTTGACCAGTTCGAGCCCTAACTCCTTATATCCCGACCTCGTTGGATACATGCAATGAAAAACAGAGAAAGAGAATCCCACTCTGATATGATTGATCCAAATTTAAACATGAACACTACAAATTACAAATATAACCATAAATACATATATGTATTATAAATACACTTCCTTTCATTAATATTAAATAATGAAATATGCTTACAAACAAAATGGAAATAAGACTAGCTCGGGCGATGGTAGCTTAAGTTTGAGAAGAGATGCGGCCGCTACATGCCTCTGAACTGAGTTACAATGAGGCTCAAGGGCCTTTTTATTATTTAACAATAAGAGAAAATCCTAAACAACCAAAACAAAAACCCAAGTAGATGTAACACCAAGAGTTTATGGGCCTCGTTGGGGTTAGTTGGGCAAACAAATTCCCAAGGTCATATTATCTTCATTTTACGCACATGATACCTTTTTGGGAATATCTCTCTGATGAATACAACTAAAAACATGATTTCATTGAAATATCCCAAGGGAATATTGCAAAAAAAATGTCGTTTAGAGCCTCAAAACGGCTCCGGAAGCTCATGACCCAAAAAACTGCAAAAAAATAATAAACTATGCTATAATTAAGGAAACTGAAAAACTGAAAGAAATAATGGTGGGGGTCCAAGTGGAATATGTGGGTGGCCACCAATATACACCTGGATAATACCCCATCTTAATTACTAGGTCCTCCTATGATTTGATCCTGGTATCCTTAGCCAAAGATGAGATATTTTCAAGTTTCAATTGTGATTGTATGTTGCTGAGTGAGGCCTGCAACTTCTAAGATATCATGGCAGTGTGGTCAAAGTAGAGTACAACACTTCCCCAATCTGTTTATGCAGGTCTGTTTGGTAAATAGGGTGAATAATCTCACCATAAAAGGAAAATATGGACTTCTTGTAATTAGTTAGTGTCTTTGGAAATGGAACTTGTGCTTGAAGAAATGAAATTTTCATTTTCCCCTTTGTTGTATCAAAGGCTGAAAGAACCATGTGTTGTGAAGATATTGTTTGCTTCCAGAATTGGGTGTATAGTGGCCTTGAGCTGCTCATTCTTCTTCTTAATTTATCTTTACTTTGCAAAAATATTTGGTTCATGCTGGTCCTAAACCAATTCTATTATTTGAGTTGTATCTGGGAGATCTTGGGAATCTAAGGAAGATGGAGATCCTATGAAGAAATCTTCTCTTCTTTTATGAATATGATGGCATGTTAGGACTATGGTGGCCTGCGCCTCATCCTCTTGCTGAAAAAAAGGTTTAGAATTAGTTTTTTGCTTCTTCTTGTATATTAGAAATTCCTTAACTACAATATCTGTCACTAAAGGGGAATTATCCTCCCTTGGCCTCTTGTCTCTTTTTTCTTAAGGTACCAGAGTCTATGAGGAAGTTGTGGATATGAATTATTCTTCTGCTTCCTGTAGTGTATTCTCCTTCCACCGACTTTTATTCGTGAACTCTTTTATATCTGGTCTAGGAGTGTAAGCCTAAGGAGTGGTTTTCTACTCTACTCTCAACTTAGAAATGATGCCAAAAGGGTCATATGACCAGGTGAATCTCAACTTGAAGTTCATATGCTTAAGGAGAAAATATGACTCCTTACCTACTGCTCTGGTGTTACAAATAAATGGTCCAACCTGTGCCATGATTTTAAACTAAAACTTATTTTTTGTTGCAACAGAATGAAGATTATCCATATGAATCATCTACCTTATATATTCCAATGAGAAGATCCTAATAGGAACAAATTTTGGTAGCCTGAATGGTGGAAATTCACACCCTTAAACTTTGATCTCAATATAATTTTGGTATAAGTACCAATCTCCTATCTTAGTCTACTTGCTGAGATGCAGAATTGTCTTTATCTTTGGTCATATCCTAGGCTCTATATTATGGCTCAATAAACAAGATATTGTGTGTAAAAATTGATCAACATAATCAGAGAAGGTGTACTCAGTGGAATTTTTCCTCACCAAGGATGTCCAATGGATTATTGACTATGGATTACCCTACTCATATAATTTCTACAAAGGGAATGAAAATCTATCCGCCTAATGATAAACCAACACTCAAGCATATTTAAAAGTCTCTTCAGTAGAAAACTTGAGGAACTGGTCATGAATTGATTCTGCAATGAACTCATTGTAATTAAACATAGGGGGTTTCTCATCAATTGCAAAAATTGATAAAAAACCAACAATGGCCTCATCAACCCACTAATCAGATTGATAGAGGAGTATGCATGAAATAATTGAAATTACTTGCTTATTCATCTAAGGGAACATAGAGGATGAGTGTGGGGGATTCTTCTTGGGTAATTAGGCATCTTCAGTAAGAAAAATCTCAAATATCTTGACTCTCTAGGGGAAGGATAGGTTTTTGTAGAATTCCATGGGGGAATCTACTAAAAATGGTTGCAGATAGTCAGAATTTGGCAATTGAAGGGTTTGAGAGATGGATTTTGCAGTGGTGATGAAGAGGATATCATTGTTTTGGGCCAAAATTTCCCTTTGACTTGGGATATACCTGAGTTGACACTAGGAAACAAATTTGGGGAAGTGCTATGTCTGAGGGAAGATGAATTGTGGTAGGAGAGAATCCCAGAGGCTCAGTTCATCGTTCTGATCTGCAAAATTCTTAACTAGTTGTGAAGCTTGAATAGGTCGAATTAGTAACTAGTTTAAAAAATCTTGTAGTCTTGGTCTACTAGTGTTTGGTGACTAAATCTGTGGGAGGCAGCATAGGATTTTCCTCAAAGGCCTTGGATTTACCTGTAGGTTCCATGAAAAAAGTGAAAAGAATAGGGAATTCAGAATTAACTAGGGAAAATATGTGAAAACTAGTATTTGGATGCGAATTGATGGTTAGGATCTTGGTTGAAATCACTGGTTACGCTAATTGGTCATAGAGATGGCGTGAATCATTAGTTGGGCTCTTGGGTAGATTCTGTTTGGTTTACTGTGCATGCAACTTCTGGTTTCCTATTGTCATGAAATGGTGAAAAGAGGCAATTGAATGGGTTTCAATGGGGTAATATAGAAATAAAATGTTTACCATTGCTAATTTATTGTTACAATGGAGCAGGTATGTTGTGGCGAGAGCGGATAACATTTATTTCTCAACTATCTACTGATGTGGTGGTGAGCGTGCTAGATGGCAGTATCCTATTGGGAAAGAAGTGGTGACGGGAGAATGTTTTGGCGGAAGGGGAGTGGGGTCCTTAGGTATGAGGTGGCTAATAGGTAATGGAGGAATATGCGGTGACGTAGGAGAAATTTGGTGACAATACATCCACGTGGCAGGATGTAAGTGGTGAGGGAGTGGATGAGGGTTAATGATCAGCGTGAATGGGAGTAGAAGGTGGATTTCAGGGGGGGTGGTTTACGATTTAGGGTTCTGCCTTTTCGGACCTCCCTTTATGGTTAAACATCGGAGGGGCTCGAGGGGGCCAAATACGATCTCCCACCATTGATTTGGGCGAAGTGGATCGTGGATGTTAACTCATCTGCCCACTTTATCATGTGGTGACAAAACATGTCGCATCAAAAACACTTTATTTATAATTTGAACCTGCGATTAACTTAACAATTAAATTTAACATTAAATCTTAATCAACCACACTTAAACATTGTGGTTAATTAATTTTATTCTAAATAATCTAATTCAACCATGATTACATTGTGTGGTTGATTATTCTTTTTTTTTGTTAAGGCAAGAATCAGACCTTCTATTTAATTGAAGCTAAAATAGGTTACATAGATTACAACAAAGCCAAAGAGTTACCTAATGCCCTGAGCTAAGGGACCTGAGTCAATTGCACGAGATTCCTTCTAAAGGACCACAAAATGGAACAACCTTCTAAGTGACCACAAAACAAAATTCAAGAAGACTGTAAGCGGACCTGAAGAGGAAATAAGGACAACGGTGAAAATATTTCAGGTCCACTAGGTAGATAACCATCGAGTAGTTATTTCTCTCAAAATTCCTCGATCCCACTCCAGAACAAAAACTTGCAAGGAAGATATCCCAGTCCTGCCAACTAGCACAATAAACCTCAGTCATAGATCTGCTTCCACAAGATCCAACGACTGTAAAGGATATCGAGAAGGAAAGAAGAGCGAGCAATACTTGCCTGATGAATGCAGTATTCTCTCTCCTCCTTGGGCCACATGTTGAACTCTTAATGGCATCAGAAGCTTTCTTGTTAAACCACTCAGGGTAATGCGGACACCTAAAAACCACTGAACCTGTAGCAAAACCACCTTGTTCTGTATGAAAGCTCTTGTTGCCTCCATTTGGTTTCGTGTTCTTTCTCCTCTGCCTCTCATCCAACTACGAGACCCAAATATGCCAAATATCAGGTCTTCTTTTTATCAAACCCCTATCATCCATCAGATTAATTGTCAACTGGCTGATCCCCCTTCATGTGTTGATAATGCTCCCTATTTACGTGAGCCAGAGTGTAGCAACCCTCACGCAATTGTCTTGCAGGTATCGACTCCCACGAGTAGCACTTGTTGTCTCTTGTGTATCTCAACCCTTCATTAGCTAGCCAGTCCACTACTCTGTTGGCATCTCTGTGCACATGAACAAATCTAAGGGTTCTAAGAATTCTTAGGTGCGATTGAATTTGGCGATAGACCTACAAAAGTATCTAGTGTTTCAAGACTTTGTCTGGGGCAGTGCCCGTGCCTATTCGTTTGATCGAATTAATTGTTAATTCCAAGTCTGCCTCGATGATTGTATTATGTAAATTATACTCAATCAAAATTTCTAAGCATTGTTCAATGGCCATGAGTTCAGCTATATTGTTGGTGGCCCTCCCCAAGTGATTGTGAAAGATGAGTTTGATGTTGTCGTCTTCATCTCTTATGACTCCTCCATAGCCAACATCCCTAGAGTTTCCTTTTGAGGCTCCATCTATATTGAATTTTAAAAATCCTTGGGGAGGGGCTTGCCAGAAAGCCTTTCCTTCTAATATGTGCCTTGCTATCTTATTTATGCCTTGAGGGACATGTGACTAGAGTCCCAACAGTTCTAGAATGTGAGCGTCCCAGTGACAAGGGGGTTTCTCAAGAGGTTGCTTCAGAAGGAAATTAACCGTTTCTTTGAGCTGTTTTAGGATCTGAGCTAGGATACTTTGTGTTGAGCTAGCTTTATTTTTGAAGATCTTGTTGTTACGTTCTTTCCAAACATCCCAGATCAAAAATCTAGGAATCAGAGTCCAGGTTGTATTGACTGTTTCATTATCCAAGAAGTCTTTCCTCTAATTCTTTAAAGTTTCAATGATGTAATTTTCGTTCCTGTCTATTTGATTGAAGAGAGAGGCCACCCAATTCCATAAGGTTGAGGTGAAAGGTCTGAGGTTGAGAAGGTGATCCATCATTTCTTCTTGTAGGCCACACAGCTGGCACCTTGATGGACCAGCAAAACCTCTCTTTCTAATATTTTCCCAAGTTAGAATCTTTCTACGCTGAATGAGCCACCTAAATAGTTTGATGTTCATTAAGTGTGGGTTTTTCCATGTCTTATCAGGGCTTGGATAGTTAAATCTTGTGGTTATTATTTTGGCTTCTTTGAGGTTGAATATGCCCTTGTTGTTTCGACCCCATCTTAGTAGATCATTCAAGGTTGAAGTCAAAATTTACCTCTTTTCCAGAATCGCTTCTAGAACATTAGCTTGGGTCTTCAAAGGGGCCTCTTCACTATAATCTGGTACCTTCCAAATTCTCCATTTACCAGTGTCCCTTGAATAATCCCAAAAGTCACTTACCTTTTTCAGTCTTTTTTTAATGGTGTCATTTTTTATGATGTCCAGTCCTTCTCTACAAAGGTTATGTTCCTAATGCCAGTTGTCCTCCTAGAACTAGGAAAGATTCCCATTTCTGATCTCCTAGAAACTGTGTTTTTGAACTAAGGCTATATTCTCCCAAGCATTGTCCCAAATGTGTGAACCTTTGATGTGTCCTATCATTCAAATGTGGTCCATTTTCAACCAATCCATTGCATATTTTTGCTTCTAGAGTTTAGCGCAAGGGTTTCTTATTTCTTTTAGCCATCTCCACCAAAGTTTTGCCCCCAAAACTTTGCTTAGAGTCTCTGGGTCATGGAGAACCAAACCACCATAGGTTTTGGGTTTTTAAAGCTTGTCCCAAGCTACAAGAGCCCATTTCTTTTTCTCTACCCCTTTACCCCAAAGAAAATCTCTTTGGATATTCCTGATTTGCTTTAAAAATCCTATTGGTACAGGAAGGGCTGTAAACATGTAAGTTGGAATGGTTTGTAATACAACCTTTGTGAGAACAAGCCTCCCTGCTAAATTCAAAGATCTGCTTGTCCAATTATTGACTTTGTTCTTCAATTTATTAGTTACTGACTCCCAGACTTCCTTACTCAAAGGTTTGTCAGTGGGGGGAATTCCTAGATATTTTGAGGGAAGATGATCTCTTTGAAAGCCTAGAATTCTAAAGAGATTTCTTTGAATTGATATATCAATGTTGAAAAAGAAAACTTTTGATTTTGTGAGGCTTACCTCAGTACCGGTAGCCATTGTGAAATCATACAGGATCTACTTGAACGCTTTGGCTTCCTTGACTGTGGGTGTGCCCTGCATCATAGTATCATCCACAAATTACTGATAAGTCAAAGTATCCCCATTCTGAGTGAGTCTGAGTCCTTGGATTCTTCCTTCCTCCTTAGGTGAAGTGATTGCTCTACCCAATCCTTCCATCATGATAATGAAGAGGAAGGGGGAGAGAGGATTTCCTTGTCCAAGGCCTCTCGATGTCTTGAAGATTCTGGATGGAGAGCCATTAAGAAGAATTGAACAACTCGCAATGGTAACAAGAGCCATAACCCATCTTATCCAATTGTGGTCAAAGCCATATGCTTTAAGAACTTCCCTGATATTAGACCAACTTAGCTTATCATAAGCTTTCGCTATGTCCAACTATATTATCATACCTGCTTTCTTATTGGTCTTGATGCAATGAACCACTTCATGAGCTTGAATGATATTATTGAGAATTTGTCTACCTTCCACATCTCCAGTCTGTTCCTCTGACACCAGCGTTGGAAGAAGGGGCTTGAGTCTGTTAGCAATTACTTTGGAAATGATTTTGTACACCACATTGCATAAAGCTATGGGTATGAATCTTGTTGGGTTGTGTTATATTCTTTCCACATAGTTAACAGGGGGTTTGAGGGGTACCCGTAACCCCACTTTATGGGGTCCGGGGCAGCGCCTCGGAAAATTTAGGTTTTGGACCCTATGTTAGGTTGGGCGGACCCACCTATGGTTTTGTGCATGATTTTTGCACATGTTTTTTGGACGTGATGGTTTTCGGTCCATGGTTTTGGACACGATGGTTTTCGGTCCATGGTATTGGATGCTTCGGCATGTAAAATATGTATTGTAACATTGAAAGGAACATAATGAAAAATCAAGCTGGTAGTCTCGGTTTTGAGATCCAGTGGGAAATCTCTGTGTATATGTGTTTTATGTGTTATGCTCTCGCATTTTTTTTATTTTTCTTGTGATTTAGAATTCGTATGCAGGTAATTTCTGTACGGGGTTAAAACCTACATTTGGTTCAAGTTGCTTTTGGCTTCAAAGGGGAACGCCTTTGTTGCCTGAGGGTTTCGCTCGATGGCCTGTGTAGACCGTTCATGGGAGATCTGCGAGATCGATTCTGGTGGTGAAAGAAGATGGCGAGCAACGGAAAGATAGAGATTGAGAAGTTCAATGGTCAGAGTTTTTGAGTTGTGGAAACTCAAGATGGAGGATCTGTTGGTGGATAAAGATCAGTGGATCGCGGTAGATCCGGGTACTAAACCAACGGGAGTGACCGATGGAGAATGGAAGAAGTTGGATCGGAAGGCAAAGAGCACAATACGATTGTGTGTCTCAGATTCAGTATTGTTGAATGTATCAGGGGAAGCTACGGCGAAAGCTTTATGGGACAAGTTAGGGACTTTGTACCAATCTAAGTCTCTGGTGAATAAATTGTTCCTGCGGAAAAAGCTGTATAACCTGAGGATGAAAGATGGAGACTCGGTGACAGAGCATCTGAATGCTTTAACACTGTGGTAAGTCAATTATTATCTGTTGATATTAAAATTTCAGATGAAGATAAGTGCATCAGTTTGTTGTGTTCTCTACAGACTCGTGGGATAGTCTGGTTATTGCAATAGGTAGCAATGCAACTGCTTTGCAGTTTGATGAAATAGTCTCAGCCTTGCTGACGGAGGAGATGAGACGGAAAAATATGGACAACCAGAATGGTGATGCCTTGTCTGTACGAGGACAGTCCCAGAATAGAAACAACAATAAGTCATCGAGTGGGAGATCTAAATCTAGAGGGAGATCTAAATCTCCAGGAAAACCTACAAAGGTGGTGTGCTGGAAAGCGGAAAGGAAGGGAAATTCAGAAGGGAGTGTAAATCTAAAGCTCCTGATAAAGGAAAGGGATCTGATGATGCTCCTTTTGCAGAGGCGAAAACCACCTCAGATGAAGGTGGGGATGTGTACTTGGCTTCTTCAAGTACACATGTAGATCATGAGGCATGGTTGATTGACTCAGGTGCATCTTTCACTTCACTCCCCATAGAGAGTGGTTCCGTGAGTATGAGAAATACGATGGTGGTGATGTCTTCTTAGGGGATGAAGGAAGGCTAGAATCATTGGTCGCGGAAAAGTAAAGTTGAAGTTGCAAGGTGGAAGGGTTAGAACCCTCCCGGGTGTTTTGCATATTCCTGCGTTGGCCAGAAATCTGATTTCTGTAAGTAAGTTGGATGATGCAGTGTAAAGACAGTGTTCGAGAAGGATACCTGCAAGATGGTTCGAGGAGCACTGGTATTGATGCGGGGAGTTCGGATTGGAACTCTGTACAAGCTGCAAGGTAGCACTGTTGTTTACGGGTGCAATAGTTCTATGGTTCCTGAAAATGGAGTAGAAAATCTAGTGGTCTCTGGAGAGAAGACCATGTTGTGGCATCAAAGGCTTGGACATATTGGAGAGAAGGGCCTTCGAATACTTCATGGTAAAGGTATGGTAGAAGGTATGAGAAATAGCTCTCTGGATTTTGATTTCTGTGAAAATTGTGTATATGGGAAGCAGAATCGGGTGAGTTTCCCCTCTGGTGGTAAGAGGACGAAACAAATATTAGAGCTTGTGCACAGTGATGTGTTTGGACCTGTGAAAGTTCCATCACTGGGTAAGTCTGTGTACTATGTATCATTTATAGATGACTTCTCAAGGAATACATGGATATATTTCCTTAAGAAGAAATCTGAAGTCTTTGACAGGTTTAAAGAATTTAAGGCTTTGGTGGAAAATCAGACAGAGAAGAAGATAAACGTGTTGAGGACAGATAATGGTGGAGAATTTTGCAACAAGGAATTTGAAGAATTTTGTAAGAAGTGTGGTATAGCACAGCAAAATAATACTCCATATACACCACAAAAAAATGGAGTCGCAGAAAGAATGAACAAGACGTTGATGGAAAGGGCAAGAAGCATGCTCAGTGGTGCCAGGTTAGGACAGGAATTCTGGGCAGAGGCACTGGATACTGCATGTTACTTGGTCAACAGGTCACCTTCATCAACGTTGGAAGATAAGACTCCACAAGAAGTATGTATTGGTAAGAAACCCTCTCTTTCACATCTGAGGGTATTTGGATGTGATGCATATGTACATGTTCCAAAAGAGAAATGAACCAAGTTGGATAATAAATTTTAAAAGTTCATCTTTATTGGGTATAAGGATGGTTTAAAGGGTTATAAGCTTTGGAACCCAATCACAAGGAAGGTTGTGTACAGTCGAGATGTGGTGTTCAGAGAGGTGAAAGATGTTATCAAACATGAAGTCCAACCAAAGGAACCTGTGAAGATAGAGTTTGAACTAAAGGAGGAAGAATCATACTCTATAGCAGAGGAGGAATCAGAAGATGAAGAGCCACAAACTCCGGCTGTGAGAAGATCAGCTCGAGAAAGAAGGCAGCCAGAAAGGTATAGTCCATCTGCTTTCTGTTCAAACTTTGCCTTGTCTGTTACTGATGATGATCCCAGAACTGTGAAGGAAGCAGTGGATTCAGAGGATGGAAAACTCTGGAAAGAGGCCATGGTTGATGAAATGGTATCTTTGCACAAAAATGAGGCTTGGGATCTGGTGGATTTGCCCACTGGAAGGAAACCCATTGGTAGCAAATGGGTGTTCAAGAAGAAGACAAATGCAGAAGGGAAGGTGGAGAAATACAAAGCTCGGTTGGTAGCAAAAGGTTATTCCCAGGTGCCGGGAATTGATTTTGGTGATATTTTCTCTCTTGTTGCCAAGGTAACTTCTATTAGATTACTTTTATCTGTTGCTGCTGCTTTTGATTTTGAGGTAGAACAGATGGATGTGAAGACAACATTTCTTCACGAGGATCTGGAAGAGGAGATATACATGAAGCAACCTGAAGGCTTTGCGGTGAAGGGTAATAAAGAACTGGTATGCAAGTTAAAGAAGACTTGTATGGGTTAAAACAATCATCAAGCATGTGGTATAAAAAATTTGATACAGTTATACGGGGACTTGGCTTCACTAGAAGCAAAGCATATCACTGTGTGTATTTTAAATTAATTAGTGACTGTGTTATTTATCTGGTCTTGTATGTGGATGATATGTTGCTGGTTGGAAATGACAAAGAAATTATCCAAGATTTGAAGACCCATTTGTCCAAATTCGATATGAAATATCTTAGTGTTGCAAACTATATTTTGGGCATGGAAATTAAAATAGATTGAACAAAGAGGAAGCTTTGGTTAAACCAAAGGAAGTATGTCGAGTCAATATTGCAGAGGTTTATTATGCAGGGTAGTAAACCAATGAAGGTTCGTATTCCTGTAGGTGTAAAGTTATCTGCTGAACAGTGTCCCAGACACAAGAAGAGGAAGAGGACATGTCCCATGTTCCATATGCAAGTGTAGTCGGTAGCCTGATGTATGCGATGGTCTGTATTAGACCAAACATTGCACATGTAGTGGGATTATTGAGCAGGTTTATGTCAAAACTAAGGAAGGAGCACTAGACAACAATGAAGATGGTTTTTTTGCATGGCACTAGTGAGTATGGTTTGTGCTACCAAGGAAGACCAGGATTGGACAGAGTGTTGGATATTTGTGGCTTTGTTGATGTAGATTGGGCTGGAGATTTGGATCAAAGAAGATCTACAAGTGGGTATGTGTTTAACCTATTTGGAGGTGCAGTCCGTTGGATGAGTAAGAAACAATCTATAGTGGCACTATGAACTATAGAGGCAAAATACATGGCAGCCACTCATGCAAGCAAGGAAGCAGTTTGGTTGTAGATATTGTGTTCAAGTATGGGGTTAGTACAGGGAGCTATAAGGATAGACTGTGACAGCAAAAGTGCAATTTTCTTGGCAAAGAACCCTGCATATCATTCAAAGACAAAGCACATTGATGTTTAGTATCACTTTGTGAGGGATATGATAGAAGACAAAATGGTGTTGCTGGTAATGGTGGGCACTTTGAAGAATACTGCAATTGCATTGAAAAAATCTGTGAGCTCTGAGAAGTTATCTTGGTGTAGAGAAACAATGGGTATTGCAGGGCTAGATAAATGACTAAGCTCTCTTGTGGCCCCCTGTGGAAAGAAAACAAAAAGTGGGAAAATGTTGGGTTGTGTTATATTCTTTCCATGACTAGCCCACGTAGTTAACTGGGGAGTTAGAAGGGGAGTGAAGCCCCCCCTTCGTTGGGGGTTTGAGGGGTGTAGGTAACCCCACTCTATGGGGTCTGGGGCAGTGCCTCAGAAAATTTTGGTTTTGGACCCTATATTAGGTTGGGAGGACCTAGCTATGGTTTTGTGCATGTTTTTCACACATGGTTTTGGACGCGATGGTTTTCGGTCCATGGTTTTAGACGCGATGGTTTTCAGTCCATGGTATCAGATTCTTCGGCATGTAGAAATATGTATTTTAACATTGAAAGGAACATAATGAAAAATCAAGCTGGTAGTTTCGGTTCTGGGATCCAGGGGAAAATCTCTCTCTATATGTGTTTTATGTGTTATGCTCTCACATTGTTTATTTTATGAGTTTTAGAATTCGTATGCAGGTAATTTCTATACGGGATTAAAACCTACGGTACCCATGGTCCTAGAAAGTTACTGTGTAGTCAACATCCCACGGTGTAACAACAATTCAAGGTGTAACAACAATGTTGTAGGTGCAACCACAATTCAAGGTGTAACAACAATGGTTTGAAACAAGTACTCAAAACCCCTTTGTGAATTATCACACTGATGTTCATCCTTTAGCCGTGGAATTCAGATCATCACCTAAAAGAAACAAAGCCAGAGAAAATTTTCCATATTTTCGTTGGTTAGCCATAAAAAATATATCACCTCATTCATATTTAACAAAAATGACAAAATAATATGTCATAAAAAAAATGGATTCTTATAACCAGGAAAAAGGTAATTATGATATAAATTCCATAGGTTCAAAGGTGAAATGGTCAAGGATGGGGGAAAAAGGTGTCTAAAATATGCACAAAACCTACACCCAACATCTCCGCCAATTTAAAACAATTGCATGTCCTCATGCAAAAATACTTTAGAGACTGCTGCTATACTTCATATTAAAAAATATTGTTCTATCAAATTATAGGTGTTAGTGGTTTCCTCCTCAGCAAACCTATAGCCTTGAGTGGCCATCAGCTGATGTGGCCAAGATTCCTCCTCATAATCACACAATTGATACTGAGGTTACTCTTCCATTGGTAGCCAAATCAAAGGATACTTAAACCTGAGTCCTATCCAAAAGGCACCTAATAGATCCACAATCTAGGCATACTCTCGGACCTATACAACAATAACCATGAATATTTGAAAACCAAATGGGCCTCTCTCCTATAGTCCTGCACTACTAAGCTCTGTGCGTTTATGGCACCTTATTAGTGAACGACTCTTCATATGCACAAAAAGGTTGAGGCAAAGCTTCACAATTCTTCTCCTATTGATGGTTGTCTGTTCCTTGACATCTGGAACACTAAAAAATTTCCTAAAAAGTCATCTCAATTTTATGGCCATACCTAGTTCAGCCTGGATCATTAATGTTGCCTTCTCTTCATTCGTGTTTGCTAATTTCATGGCCATGTGCCATTCCATTTGATTTTTCATAAAAGAAATAAAGGTGAGCAACTATAGATCGCCCATGTAAGAAAGAACACATGAAACCATGTGCATACTAGCATGCTCACAAATTATATTATGGAGGAAAATCTTGCAAAGCAAGCTTTGATCATGGAAAAGGCATGAAAAACGTCCAAAAAGGTTCGGGTAGAATTACCCAAATACGGTCTATTTTCATATACTGCCTTCAATTGAAACAAGAAAAATAATTCCCACAAAAAATCTGGGTAGGACAGAGATGGTCTTCTACACCCTAAGAGATTTAGGGTAAGTTCATGCAGCTTGTGTTGATCATTCATTAATTATTGAACCTGCTGCTGCAACTTCTCTTCTTTCTTCTTCATAGCTACCTCTTTCCCCATCTTTCCCATTTTTCTACCAATTCCTTCTCAGCCCATTTCTCCTTGAGCGATTTTACTACTTTCTAGTGTGCCACCAACAAGATCACTCCTTCCTGCAGCAAGAGTGTCTGTTGTTTCCACTTCTGAAATTCTTATATCAATAAAATCCAGTCTCTCTTACTTCCTTTGGGGTGTCAAGGATTTTAGTTCACCTCTTGTAGGAGGTCCTTGTCTTTCTACTCATGAATTATTCCCAACTTCTACCTTGTCATTCTATTGCATCCAATATGGTCAATTTAATAAGGCTGTGATTGGTGACACAAGTTTCTGGGTGTGCAGTAGTTTTTACAGCCGCAGACATGTGCCTGATGTTTTCTAACAAGAATTATGGAAGGTTAACCAGTTTCCTGTGCCGCAAGTGGTTTATTGGTACAAAATGGTAGTTAAACATGATCGTTTCCCTTCCTTCGTAAGTAATGTACTTGATAATGTACAGGGAAAAATATCCCCATGACTGAGGGAGTGATGATCTGTCAATTCCCCTACCCTTCTTCTCCAATTGTTCCTCTCCTTGAAGGAATTCTACCTTAAGAGGGGTCATTTCTTTTTTTGCTGAACCACTATTTCCCCACAGTGTGTAGTGATGTCACACATGCAATCACTTCTTTTGTCACTTCTAGCTTTAACGCCTGAACTTCCATATGGTTTTTATGCAGGTTCCGAGCAAATTCCATGGCCATCGACTCCTCTGATCCCTTGAGTCACTCAAAAAATTTGAACTATCCCACTTCCTTGAAGACTTGGCATGCCTCAGGGAAATTCTCCAATGCTTTAGTCGAATTGGGCTCTTGTCAGACTGCGTCTCCTCCCATCTTTATCTGAGCACTTTGTATTTTTCTCTTGCCCTGAGAATTTTGAAATGAAGGTGCAATGCTTTGTTGAGGTTGATGTTAGGGAAGTGAAATATGAAATAAAACGAGGATTTCGGTTTAGGGAGGATCGTACTACACATGGTATGGTTTCATTATTGATCTGGATCATGGAGATCTGGTGCTAAATTCATTTTAATTCTTCGCATGATCAAAATAAAGGGATAATGATGACAAAATTTTAATAATGATTACTAGCTTTAAATTCAAGATCATAAATTACAAAATGATTTGTCCGCTCCCCCGAGTTTAATATGACATCTTTCCGCATCTGTCTAAAGAGATACCATATTAATTGACGTGATTTTTAAACAGAGGGAAAAAGTGATATACATTTGTATGACGTACCTGACGTGATGTGGCAAGAAAGGATTCGTAACAATGATCAGTTTAATAATTAATTCCAATGATGATGTGCTAGTTGTATGAATTTCTCCCGCAGCATAGAATTGATGAATACTCTCCCTTTTTTATATTGTGGCTGATGATTTCACTAGCGTGACTGTTTACAGGTTGACAGTTGTTACACATGTAACAACAGACCCAATTTCCACGCTATTTCTACAATTGATTCTTATTTACATGATTCTTTAAAATACTTTCAAAAATAATTTACAAACATATTCTAATAGAACTTGTAACAACATCAAAAAATAGAATATGCATGAGTTACATAATGTTGTTACAAAGGAAAAATAAATGTGCAACAATTGCCACATAGTGGTTTTCAGTTGTCACAATCGGTCTTTCTGTGCCCCAGAAGAGGTTTTCACAATTAAATTTTGATTTATATGTTTTTATTTGCTCTTTTTATATATATATTTATTTCTAAGTGTAATAGATACCGGCAGAATATGGTTTTCAGTTGTTACACTTATTAGAGAATTAAGAAATTGGCAGCACAAGGGAATTGTCCCCTGCCTTTGTAA
This sequence comes from Pinus taeda, assembly GCA_000404065.3. NCBI lineage: Eukaryota > Viridiplantae > Streptophyta > Pinopsida > Pinales > Pinaceae > Pinus > Pinus taeda. The sequence continues at coordinate 140,018 of APFE031328519.1, read as the reverse complement.
TCTGAAGGTCATATCTGTGATAGTGTTGATGAGTTAACCACTTTCCCTAACCGAAGATGGATTTAATTATACCAACAACAACGATACAATAAGTTTGAAAGGTAATCAAGGGTTCAATGTTCTGGGCTCCCTTATTTTTCGGGTTAGGGTTAGGTTGCACAGGTAATTGGGGTCGTATAGAAAGTGTAGCAACAATTGTTTGAAGACGTGGTAGATGTAACTGTTGTTGTATTGGTATTACATGAGGAACTGGACCTAGGGAATTTCCTTTCCAATTCTGAGTCCAAGGATATGGTTGCGATGGAGGGCATTGGAAAGGTGATGAAGGAGACCATTGATTCCAAGGTGAAAGATATTGTGCCGGAGGAGTGGTAGAGTACCGCCATGGAAATTATTGAACATTATATGTATTATTCCATGGATTGAAAGAAGAGAAGTCTTGAGGCATACATGGGGCTCGTGGTTTCCATGGTTTCCCAGATCCACTGAAGTAGGAAGACTAAACCTCCTCGCTTGATTCCTTCAGCATGGATTTCAATCTGGGAAGCTCCGAGCAATGACCTATGGAATGCTCTAGATCACAAATGTTGCACAGGCCAATGTTGTTTACCCTAAATTCCTTCCTGGAATGCTTTTTATTTCATATCGGGTAGAGAATGAATAAAGCTTCATCAACCTCATCCTATTCTTTATTGACTTGTACCATCGTTATTTGAGCAGACAGGGTACCGAGAAGACTAGTTTTAAGATTCTTGAACAAATTTCTGATTTTTACTCTGGTCACACCATCGTTTGCAGATTTATGTCCAAGTAGAGGCATCTCATACCATGCTTCTCCCCTTCAATGATCCTCTAGGGCATCTCAAACAAAGCTTTATTATCTCGGAAAATGGTCCTTAAGATATGTCCCCCTTCCCTAGTAGATTCAGGGTATCAAGGAAATCATCTCTCATTCCCCTTATGAATATGGTCCTTAAGTTTTCTTGATCTAAGTCATTGTGTTTAGATCTCTACAAATTGTAATGGAATCTCTCCACATAGTTTTCCAAGCTTTCTTCCTCCTTTTGTGTCATCGTAAATATTTCTTCGCTCAAATCCTTGGTTCTACAATAATACTGATACTTAGATAGGAATGTCTCTTTCATGTCACTCCACGTCTGAATGGTAGTAGAGCCTAATCCTATGAACCATCTCAATGATGCTCCTTTTAGATTAGCATGGAATAATTTTAGCTTTTGAGCATCTGAAATATAATCATAAGCCCTACATAAGACAATCAAATTCAAACAAGAAGGTATCAAGGTCTTCTACAATCATTCCTTGAAAATATGGGAGAGATGACAAAGGGATTTTTTTCATGGGATCCTCGCCTCTAATATCCCTTATTGGAAACACAAAGGTGGTAATGGTGGCATCTGTTTTAGTGTTGTTATCATTATTGTCCCCCATTGTTGATCCTCCTGATCCTTGCTGTAACGGGTCTTCTTCAGTCTATTTTGGTGACTATCTTGTGGGTGAAGATTTGTTAATTGATAGCTAAGGCTACTTCAGAGCTGGTTGTTTCACTGCGCTGCCCGAATTAGGATATTGATAAGTCAATGAATGATTTTCCATCTCAGGCTCCTGGTGTTCCTCACCGGTTTCCCCTTGACCCTCAGCCCTAAGGTCCTGATCGCTAGCCTTCCACTACTGCTCTTGATTTGGATACCTATTTTTAGGAGTGGTTACACTAGTTTTAGGATGATATAGTCCGGAGATAGAGGAACTAGATGCTTCTGTTCTTATTATGGAAGTAATAAATTTTTGTAGCCATGTTTTCCTTGTGTCTCTCTGATAATTTGATTGTTCTTTTTTTGCTTTTGAGATCAGCTCATGAATACATGTTTTCCTCCTGAAATCTGTTCTCTTCTTATTTATTTTATGACCTATTTTTCCTGTGATTTATTAGAATGGTTGTACTTTGGGATTTCTATTATTCCTACACTTTACACATGGACCCTATGCATATTTATTCAAGCCCTAAGTGTCTCAGCTTATACAATGGTGAACCCACTCAAATATATTAGAGCGATTCATAGGTTCTTACCTCTTGTCTTACTACCCAACAACTGTGAAGATAAGAACACATATAAACAATCAAGAAATTCACACAACCTAAGTGTTCTAGTGACCATAGTGGTGAGCTCGCCTAGGTATATTAGAGCAATATGTAGGTTCTTATCTCTCATCTTACCACCTAGCACCTATGCACTAGAAACACTCTGTTAACAAAACACACTTGGTTGATTGCATCATCGACTACCTTCCCTAGCAACGACGCCAAAATGTTAATGAATCACAACCATTAATTATCAACCTAGGGTAGGTCTGTTTATTTCAAAGGAGTATGCATTGTCTGTGCCAATACACTTCGGCCAAGAGTATAAATAAAAGATAGAAACAAATGTTGCTAAATTTAATTGTAGAAAGTAACACTCATGCAGAAATCAAAGACATTCTACAGAAATGAAACCACACTTCATGTTACCAAGTAAAATGTGTGCCACACACCACACCGCTAACTAAGCTGGCTGGTTGAATATTATGTTCAAATTAATCCTATGTGACAACATGTCAGAAATATGGAAATAAAAATAAACCCATTTTTCAAATTATGTGGTGACATAAATAACTTCAAACTTACTGAAAGGAACAATAATTAATCTACCACTATGCTACTATTACTGCTGCAATCCCTGCTAAAGAGGAGGGCCCTTCCTCCCTAGTAGGGTGCAGGGATGAAATGCGAATTAGTAAAGTCTCAACACCACGTCTGTAAAAACATCAGAAATGCTATTGTTTTTATTAAAATGGTTATGAATTGCATAAGAAAACTGGCGATATTTTCCATCCCATTTACATGGCACTGAGTCCCCTTTATAAGATTTACACATCCAAAATAAGAAACAGAACAATCATGAGAATCTCATGATTTTTATGTTGATCAATATCGAGAGAGAATAGAAATAATTACAACAAGTTCTAAATACATGGTCTATTGTTGTTACATAATTTCTCAAAATCACAATTGCCTTGACTCCTTATCTGCCCATAGATAATGCAATCTTTACGACAATTGTCCTATGGAATAGTACCCACAATCCTAGATAATTGCGGTGTAGTCAAAATCCCATGGTGTAATAGCAATTCGAGGTGTAACAACAATGGTCTGAAACAACAAGTACTCAAAACCCCTTTGTGAATTATCACACCATTGTTCATCCTTTGGCCATTTTGGAGCATCACCTGAAAGAAACAGAGCCAAAGAACTTTTTCCATATTTGCCTCAATTAGCCATCGAAAAGATATCTCCTCATTCATATTTAACAAAAATGGAAAAATAATATGTCATAACAAAAATGGATTCTTATAACTGGGAAAAAGGTAATTATGATATAAATTCCACAGGTTCAGAGGTGAAATGGTCAAGGATGGGGGGAAAAAGGTGTCCAAAATATGCACAAAACCTAAACCCAACACTAGCCTCACACCATGCATGATCTTATTCAATCTTCAAAATGTGATTTTACAATCCTTGAAAGTTTTGGGACTTGTTAGGAAGTTGAGGCACTTCAACTTCTGTTGATGGTTATGTTAGGATCTCGATACTTTGGTAAGATCCCTGAACTATGTCAATCTATTTTTTCTTGCAAAATTGATTTCTTTGCATGGTTTCAGTTGATGTAATTCCTTTTGAAAAATGTTTGGTATTTCAGATAAAGTATTTCATACGTTTAGGATTTATTTTATGATCAGATTCAAGATTATATTTCAGATGATTCATCTGCATGCAAGGATCTTGTACTTAATTTGATTTTGGAGTGTGTGTCTCTTATAGAAGCATGGAACTATGAAGTTTATCATTTCAAATAATGTCTTTGGTCGAAGGAATCATGTTTATGAGATGCATTTCAGAATAGTCAACTACTAGTTTTTCTTGAGAATGTTATATGGCTAATCTTTCTCTTCATCGCGCCTAAAATCCTCTTGAGTGCTAGTGATGCATGAGTTATTTGGTGAATCAAATTCTTCTTCACTCATTGTATCCTCATTATTTTCATGTGTTTGCTATACTTGCATTCATTTTCACTTCTTTAGACTATTACGATGCTAGTGCAGTGTGTAACCAATTACAAGAAAATGGTTTGTTACATTCATCATGTGAGGGAGATGATTCTATTATTCAGAGAATTTGCAAAACTATTCAGATTGACCTATCCTTATTGTATTATAATCAAGAATCTTATGCTTTGATTGATCCTTTTGATCATAATTTTGATCTTGATTATTTTCATTCAGCTTATCATTTTCTTACCAGCCTATCTGGTGAAAGTTGTCCTATATGTTGGACATTGGATAAACCAACGCTCTCTGTGTGTTTCACGACATGGACTAACTGCCTCTCATGGATCCTTATCTTTGGCAATGTGATCATTGACTAATACCCACATGTTTTGGTATAACAAAAATCGTGATTCCCAACATTTTGTATCAGAGCGTAGCTCACGAGTTCGATACGCACCCAACTTGCTTTGGGGGGAGAATGTCGAACATTGGATAAAACAATGTTCCCTATGTTTTTCCAGACATGGACTAACTGCCTCTCATGGATCATTATCTTTGGCGATGCAATCGTTGACTACCACCTATAGGTTTTGGTCTAATGGCAATAGTGATTCCCAACACTATATTCATTAATCTCTATGGTTTATCAGATCACTATTCCTATATGTTTCAAGTGGTTGAGGCACTTCAACTCTCGTTGATGGTTATGTTAGGCCCTCATTATCTTAGCAAGCCCTTTGAACACGATCAAATTCATTTTGCCTCACAATATTCTCATCTTGATCTCATACCTTAATGGAAAATTCATATTTTTAAGGATCTCAAGGTTTTAAAGAGGATTGTCTTAAATTTCACGATCCAATCATTGAATGGTTGGAGCAATCTTACTTGGAAATCTCCATCACAGATAATTTTTTTTATAATTTCTCATGCTTTCTAAGGTGGGAAAAATAGATGAAGATACATTCATAAGAAGATTTCGAGGTTTGTTTAATTATGGTTTTCATAAAAAAGATAAGAATGTGCGCTGGTTATAAGTAGTGACTATGACATATCTTTTGGTTGATAGGTAAGACCTTCAATTTGTTGTGCAAGTTATTCAAGTGCTTATATTTTCTATTGCACATTGTCTTATGTCTATTTTAATTGCTTATATCTTTGTGTATGCAAGTCGGGAGAAGTTATAATGGCTACATTAGAATTTTCATTACATTTGACCCTGACCTTCTAGCTAGTTAGGTTAGGAGTAGGTCTAGTTGCATACTTACTCTGCCCTTGCACACACATCCTGCACTCACTCTCTATAGTTTTTTCTTGTGTTTTCTTACTTTTAACTTGCATCTTGTTTTTGTTTTACCCTCCATTTTATCTGTATCTTGGATTTTGTTTCCTTATTGTGTCTTATATTTATTTTGTGTTTTTTTTTAATAAGACTTCACATGAAGGATGTTCTCTTTGACTTGAAAGATGACGTGGAAAAATAGAAAAGGGTCTTGTGACACTGCAAGATTTGGCTAAACTTTTGTCCTTGTTATTTGTCTTGGTTCATACCTTTTGGTCAATGATGTTTTGATGGAAAGTATGATCCTTGCATAAGGAGAGCTTTGTGTGAAACCATGACACCTGTATATTCTCTAGGAGACTCGTTTCTATGCTTGATTCTTTATGTTTCGGTGATTTCCACGCTGATCCAATCAAGTTGAGAAAGATAATGGGGAAATCTTAATGAGAAAACTCTGAAGGAACAACCTCTTCTTCTCTTAATAAGTCGAGATCCCTCTTCCACCCTGTTGTAGTGTTCTTGCACCCGTAGCATGAGTGCTTCAGGAGACATACAAAGCTTCCTAGAGATAGCCTCTGAGTTGATTGTAGACCAGTGCCTAGAACATCTTAAATAGAGGAGTGCTTTTGATATTATATGAGGGATTATTTGCACTCCAATTGTCACATAGTTAAAGGATAATAAATGGGGCTTGGTTCAATCAACTTTTAGGAAGGTAAACTCAATCTAGCATATGGATCTAAATGCTCAAGGGATAAAATCGAGCCAACCTCTTGGAGAAATGTCTAGTTCTGGTGGTCGACACACAAAAATAAGAAGTATTAATATCGACGTTGTAGTAACATGGAGAGGAGGAAAGAGAGGAGGGAATTCGAGGCATATGGCTACTTGCAATGAAAAATCCTAAACCACAATGTTCCAGTAGAAATATGGAAGAGGGAGGATATGAAGGAGCGGCAGGAGTGGAGTGCTAGTCAAGGTTTCAGGCCATATACTCATGGGCACATTTGTATCCAAAAGCTCAAGAAAATATGTGCACAGTATAGGTACCTAAGTAAATCTCTAGCTAACACATGTATTGTTGCTACTTGGTAACTAATACACAATCATGAACAAGGGAGAAACCGACAACTTCATCACACTATTTTAGAGGAAGCAAAACATATATGGAATGAGATTACAGAGAGGAAAACATAATGCACATTGATCTTCTTGGAATCACCATGGAGTTTCATTAATACTTGAAGGGTCCAAATAACCAGTCCATTACATTCAACATGTGTATCTCTCTAGTCTATCATGAATAGGCTTTGTAGAACCAAAGTGGAACCATAGAATTTGGACCGCTCAGGTGCAGAATTCCAAAACCTATTCTAAGTGTTTCTTCCTCCCTTTTATAAGGAGAGGGAGTGATTTGTAAGAAAATTACAAAATATATTGGCTTGAGCTCCAGCTCTCTCACATACTAGTTGTCAAGGCATGCGAAGGCCTCTTGCCCCAATTATTACAATCGGGAGTTGATCCCCTTCCTAGAAATAATGTAATGTTAAAGAATAATTAGAAGTAAAGAAAACTGAAATATGATGGAAGGAATCCCCCTCTAATGTTCCTGTGAAATCGTTTGATTAGAACATGCCTTTGCCATGATGTGCCTTTCTTTCTGCTTGATCGGTTCCTGTTGCTTTCATCTTATTTCCTGAATTGCTCGTTCTCCAGAGCAGGGAGTGGTTCGACTATGAGTTGCCTATTACCGACCGACTAGAAGTGGAGAATGTAATGGTAGTCCTTCACTGTGTATATGAGTGGAGCTCCATGTTGGGCCGTTAATCTTCCTGAATCCCCATACCTTCATTTACTCTCTGAAGATGTGCAACGAAATAATCAAATTCATTTATGAGGCCATTATTGTTCTGGGTTTCTTGTTCCGGAGGTTTCCACAAGATTAGTCCATATTTCTCTCTAAATGCTCCATGTCTTCATTTAATAACTTAGATTTTGACCCATACGCCGAAAAATACCCTCACCGTCCCACTAAGCAGAAGCAAAAAAGGTTGTTTTAATGTTCGTCGATCTGGGTTGTTGATCTGGGTCAATTCAATCTAGGTCATTGATCTGGGCCTGTTGGCATCACAATCGCAATACAATGGAGATATTTTTACCATATTCCATAATTTTTTGCCGATGGGCTGGACTTGAAACTGTAACAAATTGCAATATATGAAATATCGCATTCATTGCAATCGCAAGTCAGAAGGGGCTTCGATATAGGAGGAACCTGTGACTTGAGCGATCCCTAATTGCAATATCGTAATCAACGAGGGAGGAATTATCACAATCGATGAGGGGAGATGGAGCTAACGATATCAAAATCATGCCGACGGGGCTTTGGATTGACGGTGAATGGGTGCATTGTTAAGGCGCTCCTTGTGATAGGTCATTGGTTCAAATCCCCTGTGGGTGCTTACCTCCCAAAAAAAAATGATATCACAATCAGCAGGATGAACTTGTGATATCGGCGAAGAAGTGGTGACGAGACTTATGTGATATCACAGTTAATGAGGGGAGACAGAACTTTGCAATATCGACGGAGGACGGATTTATAATTTATGCGATCCATGATTGCGATATTGCAATCGGCAGGGGGAGGATTTATTGCAATCGACAGAGAGGGACTTATCACAATCGATGGGTGGAGAAGGGACTTAGATATGACAATTGGTGGGGAAATTGTGATATGTGATATCACAATCGGTGGGGGGAAGAACTTTATCGCAGTAGGCGAGAAACTTTGCAATATGAGATATCACAATCACAAAAGGAAAAGGGAGATGAGTGGATATGTATTGCAGAAAGGGAAAGTTTCGATTGTGATTTGGGATGTGCTTCCGGACCTCCAATATGCTCTTTTCCTTCATTTCAAGGGCAACAAAACCCCTGAACTTCAATAGGCCATATCTTCTGATACATAACTCCATTTTTGGACTTCCATATACTTTTGGAAAGCTTATTCCAAGAAATGTGCAATGGAGACTGGCTAATTTAGCTTTGGGAAATTTTGTAGCTTGGAAGATGACTGCAAATGTTTATGCTATTTTGCGCTTTGGGTAGCTTGAAAACACTTTTTGCAGCGAGTGACAACATTAGCTCCAATTGGGGACAATGCCTTGTTGGAAAGGTGATGAGAAGCTACAGACCAGTAGCCTTCACCATTGGACATGGAGTTAAGAATATAATGAACTTGTACAATCATCAAATCTCCATGAAACTTTATTTGTAGAGAGTCCTTTCCTCATCAAACTGAAATGCAGAAAAATAAATTCCACCAACTGGAAAGTAAATGCTCAGCTATAGAGCTTATTTATGTACAAATACTACTTATTTGAGTTCAATTCACCTAAGTGAGTTCATCCCTCCAATGGAGCTAGGCCAACATCAGAGTACTAGACCGTATGCCTTTGTGCTGCTGAGATTTAAAAAACAAAACAAGCTTGCACCATGAAAATCTACAAATAAGAACCTTGATGCATACTCCAGAAACAACCTTTGATGTTGACCAAATAATGTGCTCATGTAATCAGCTACAGGGTCATGGAACTGAAAAGGAAAATTTTCATCAGCCTTATTTTCATGAATGGTCTGCTGACCAATATCTTCTTGGTCAAGGAAGTTGCAAATATAATTAAGCTCCTCAGCTTTAGATTTTTTGAGAAAAACTTGTTGTTGAAAACCTTCTCCACACTCATTAGTAAACCAATCCCTTTGAACATCCATAACCATCATGTCCTCCTTGAAATAATATGAATCATAAATCGAAGGGGGTTCTTGGTCTTGTTCTTAGGTGAAGGATGTGCATTGTAAACTGGAGTGTCTTTATTATCCTCCCAGTGGGCCTCCTCTTCTTGCTCAACTTCCCATGACTGGGATTGTTGTGGCTCTGCATCACTTGACTCTCCATTAGAGTCATATACATCGCAAGAAGGAGAAACATCAAATTCAGCTGAATAGGATATGTGAGGGTTTATTTGCAACTCAATGATGTTTGCTTCTTCTCTTTCTTGCTCATTGGGTGATGCTTCTTGATGCGCGTAGATATTTTCTTGGAGTGGAGCTCCACAAACATATTCAGCAGGGTCATCAACCTCAAGAATATCTTCATCATTAAAGTGTGTGTAAAAATATTCAAACAGAGCATTCGGTGGATATAATATTTTGCAATAATGATGGAATGCTATATGAAAACATTTTAATGAAGATATGCTGCCACGAGGTATTGCTATGTACCAAACTCTAAAACATTCTTATAAAAAGTACATGAACAATTTCATTTGTGCATCTTCAAAAATAATACCCTTTTGCTCCATGGATTCATGAAAATCCTTAAGGTGGTGCTGGTGTTGTCTAGGCAATCCTCTTTGCCAATAGAGACGATCCCTCTAGCCTAATGCGTCGGACTAGCAACCTACATGACAATCAACTAGACACTTTCCTAAGTTACAATTAAAATAGGAGAAGAGGAAGATGGCCTACCTCGTTCTAATGCTACAACATCCTCCTTTGTTGAAGACCTCGAATCGCTTGCGCCACGGGCTCAGTCTTACTACTCACAGGGTTTGAATGTCTGCACAAGAGATCAAGACACAACAAAGCATACAAGTACAAATAGCATAATTGAAAGTAATCCACTTAACATATCAAGGAGAATTAAGTTAAATGATGCATCAATATAAACATTTATGGAAAGTGAAACAACAATTATATATATTAATAGAATAAATAAGGAAGCATACAACCAAGCCTTGATGTCAATAATCTCTCCTTGAGTGAATGTCCAAGTCCAAGCTCAAGATTTCCAAGCACTCCTTCTCCAAGCCAAATGAGTAGCATGTAGGCACAATCTCAGCATAAGGGTGAAAATAGCTAAAGACCAACCATTTGGGAATGGGAGAGGATGAATATATAGACAGGGAAAGGGAGTTATGATCTATCCAAAGATAGCAGAAGGCCCTCATCTCAAGGAGGTAGCTCATAGGGATATGAAAAAAAGGCCAAGTTGAGAGAACTCAACTTCATCCACGCTGAACAACCTCCAGCTCGTCATTATGGAAGCCTCTAGAGCACGAAGTTTCTTGTCCTCTTTGGGAAAATTTCCTTTTAGGGATCATCACTAGTATCCAAGACAAAGGCATGATGGCATCGCTAGTCTAGTATAGTGCAACTAGCAACCATCACGGTTTTTAGTGTCAAGGGAGCGATGATATTCAAATTATGGTTTTAGAGCCCTTTTCGTCAGGGGAAGTTCAAGGCAATTTTCCATCTTTATTTTAGGGAGGATATAATATGCATATCTGGAGGAGCACACTACATGATGGTCATGTTTCGGGCACTTCGGGGTATGTCACAGGGAAGTGCAGGAGGTGTGACAAAATATTATGTAACAGATGCCCTCGAAAGTTTGAAGGCAAAACAAGGAGTGATGGTTGATATGCTTTACGAGATTTTGCAAGGACGAGAACAAACATTGTTAGGAGACCTGCAAATCAAGGATGGATATAAATATACATATATGATATCAAAACATGAATCCACGCTATAGACGCAACCATCCAGATAGTAAGGTCTATGAAGAAGATCCACGACATAGGTGTAGCCATCTGAATGAGAAGGATCATCTGTAAATCTAAGATCCAAGGTATGGATGCAACCACCTAATATAGAAGGATCATCATAAATGTAAATTCCCACGGTATGGTCACAACCACATGTATAGAAGAAACATGTGTACAATCATGAATAATACATAACTCCACACAGCCTGAGCCATATCAGACAAAGCTTAGGGTCTTGCCCTCCATCCCAACCCGACCAAACTATGAATTATAACATGAAAATGAATGTGTCGAAGTTGAACATGATAGAAAACCACCTGATTACCGGCCAAGGATCTGGAACATTAACAAGCATGAGAGAAACCACCAATAATGGCAATGGCTCTCAAGGTACAACAATACAATCCATGAATGTGAAAATGAAGCTGATGTCGAACACTAGTGGAATCATCTAATTGAAGGCCAATGATGAAACCCTATCATCGGATGTGAAGAACTTGCCATTAAGTCATGCAAGCTCTAAGGTATTGAAAGGGAGTCTCTAAGTCATCTCCCTAGATAATGAGCTGAAGTCGATGGGAAGTGACCCATCGAAGGAGGGCCATGATGAGTCCCCCATCATTGACACGAAATGAGGAATAAAGTGGAATGAAATGAATAGGATCCAAGATTGTAGCAAAGGGTCAAACATTGTATAGGTAATAGACTACAGATAGGACTTCTCTTGAACATCGGCGACACGACTCCAGAGTGTGGCAACATTTGACTCAACATAAGACCAATGATCGTGACGACGAAATGGAATAGTCAGGTGAGAGGAAAAATGGATCACCCAAACTCGGGAGGACAAGTGACTGAGTGAGGATATCCCAAACCCGACATGAGAAGTAGAAGAGTATCATGTTCAAGACCAATATGCTTCCTATACAAAGGATATTTCACTTTCATTTTCCCCACTATTTCTAGTGAGTACCCCAGTTATTTATCACCCAAACTCGGGAGGACAAGTGACTGAGTGAGGATATCCCAAACCCGACATGAGAAGTAGAAGAGTATCATGTTCAAGACCACTATGCTTCCTATACAAAGGATATTTCACTTTCATTTTCCCCACTATTTCTAGTGAGTACCCCAATTATTTTTTATCACAAGCTTGAAGGGGATAGAATATGATTGTCATATAAGTTCATTCTTCGAATGAATCCATCCTAGTAAGTTTTATGAGTCCTAGGAAGGAGAAATTCGATCTCATAATGGTGATGAGTCTTTCATCGTAAAATTTTTAACAAGCCCAATGGAAGACTAACTCGATATCTTTTTCATTTTTAGAGAGTTTTAAAAAGAGACAAAAAATAAAACTCCATCATGTCCCTTTTCGTAATTTGTCCCTATAACTCGAAAAGGTATAAAACAATATTCGAGAGAACGTCTTGACCATGTCGACCAAGGTATACCTTTTTCGTAAATACTCAATCTCAGCCCAAAAAAAGGGTAAACGTATACTGAGACGACATCAATTCATTTAATTTAACGAGTTCGAAAAGACAAGTAATCAACGATATTTTTATGTTTCAAGAGTCAAAAAAGAGATTAAAGATGACTCCAGGGTGTTCCTTTTTCATTTATTTTTAACAAGTCCGAAAAAGAGATAAAATAAAACTCATTGAATCAGTCAAGAATGATCACTGTATCCACGAAAAAGTACCTGTAACTGTAGAAAGATAACCACACATCACTGATATCAAGGAAAATAATAAAATATTGGAAAAAATGAGTTTAAAACTTATAAATATACTAAAAGTAAAATCATTTTTACCATTTCACTTGGAGTAAATTTGAGAGTGTAGTTTTACCCCATTTTCTTTAATTTTTCAAGTGAGCAATGTGGGAGATCTAGGGCATCATTTCACAAACTTTCAACTGCAGATTAGAGCTCGGCCTTTTCTCTTGCATTTCATTGTGTTTTCATGCTTTTTCATCGAGTTTTTGCTTGCCATAGAGGAGGATTTCAATTTTTTATAGCAGGGGTGATTATAGCGGGTTTTCTCATCAAACTCGCAATGGTTGCCCCTGAGCTAAAAGGCCCTCGTGATGACATCAACGGTTTAAT
>APFE031328519.1:1916-121916 GCA_000404065.3 Pinus taeda | reverse complement strand
AACCTTGTTGGTAAGGATTCTACCCCCAAAGTGGAATATTTTGACCATAGTGTATTTGATTATGCCCCCACTGAAGGGTACCTTGACCATAAGGTGGATTATGTCCTAGGTAGGGTTGATATTGACCTACCATATGCCTTTGATAAGCATCATACGTGGCATATATATTGTAACATTGTTGTACCTGTTGACCCTGGATGTGAAGTGATTTGCCATGCTGCTGCAGGGTTTGACCTTGTGTCTACAAAGTTTGACCTTGTTGATATACAAGTTGATCTTTCTTCTGCAACAGTTGACCTTGTTGTTGTAAAGGTTGACCTTGCCTATACAAGGGTTGAGTGGTTTGTTGAACAAATTGTGCTTGTTGTTGCAAAGGATGTTGATACTGCTGCAAAGGTTTCCGTTTCTGCTGTAACAGTTGTTGGACAGTTCCTTGAGGGATAGCCAATGGATATTAGTAAGTTCTAAATGGGATTTGACCATATGCACTAGGAATAATAGGTTGACCATGTTTCACATGAGGTATTTCTTGTGGAATATAGGGAGAATTTTGCAAGGCTTGTGAACCATATGGAACATAAGATTGTTGGAGTAGTATCTCGGCCATGTAAGTTTGTTGATACTAGATATTACTTGCCCCAGATGAACCAATGAGGTTAGGAATACCACTAGATAAGGTTGATTGACTCCAACCATGTGAGGTTGTGATCCAATCACATGGGTTCCACCTAACACAAGAGGAATTTTTGGATTCCCCCCCCCCCCCAAGTTGTGAATAAGGCAGTGGTACATTTTGTCCACTAGATGGAGGGACTGAGGAACTTACGGATGCATGAATTGAAATAGTTGATTGTACCAGAATAGAGGTTTGAAACAAAGGTATAGGTTGTTATGGAATCATCGGTTGAATGGGAACTGATGTAACGACAGTTTGCACAGGTATTTGAGAGGTCACATTTGGGATAAACAGACCAGAAGTAGGCATAGCATTTGACGACCAAAATGGGATTTTGGTATAAAGAGGAAGCACTGGGGGTTCCTGAAACTAATTGAGCTAAATTTGTATAACCATATGGAAGCATAGGCCCACTAGTTTCAAGAAGTGTTTGAGATGGGGCTCTTCCTGTAAAAGGAAAGCCTTCTAGAGGAAAGTCATATTCTTTCTCTTCATCAACATGAGGAATGTGAGTAGCAAAAACTTCCAGAGGACCTTAAGGAGAGGTTGGAATCTCACCTTTTGAATCCATGGGTGGAAACAGCTCGCGAGGAGGAATCTGAGATGTACGAGGAGATAACTTCAAAGGAACACGAGGTCGATCGTAAGGACTATAAGCACATTGAGGAGATATCACAAAAGGATCAAATAATGGATTCAAAGGATATAAGACAAACCTTTGTGGACTCTCAAGGGTTTCTGGATCAGACTCCTGAGGTGACAAAGAATCTGAAGGTGGTGGATGAGAAGAAAGGGGTTGGATGCTTGGGACAATCCTAGGTTTAAATCCTTGAGATTCAAGTGACTGTGGAAGTTTTGGATGAACTCCTTGTGAAGACCCTTCAATATCAGAAAACGAAGGGGAACTATAGGGTGAAATCAATGGTTCAACCAAGATGACTTTCTCTTAAGAGCACAAGAAGAAGAGGTGATTTGTTGAGGGCTGATAAAATTGAAATTTACAAGGAATTACTCAATATTGGGCCAAGAATAAACTACATGGGTTTGACATGTTATCCTTGGTAGTTAATTTTATGACACGAAACAACAAATAAAACAAAATGGGTAATACTAGGCAAGAGGGTTTACAAAGTAACTGTGAACCATTATATACACCTTAGCTAAAACCAAGGACTTGACGTATGATGACTGATCTCCCTGAATGTTATGTTCAGTGTATCATGTTTACAAGGAAACTGACTTGGTTACTTGTGGCTAAAGGATAGAAACCTAATGGGGTCTCCCAATATATACACGACGGTACAGGGAGCACAAGTCTGTGTTAGCATTATCTAATCTAAAACCGTTCGATGAGAGAGTCCCTATATACTTATCATATGGAAGTGCCTTCGATATACCTGAAATTATTGGAGAACCTTCTATATACTTCCACATTGGGATGGGATTTCACCCCCAGGATACACTACAGGTAGTTAATGAAAACTGTTATGTTTAGAGACTTTGGAACATGTCTCTAACATAGACCTCTAGATATTTGCGTTAAGTGACAAATTCTTTCAGAATAATCACATCATTAGGATTTGGTTGACATTTTGAACCAACCAATGTGGTTCATCCTCAGGGTAAGATGAAAGAAATTGTATAATCTTCAGGAATAAATAGTAAGGATGCATCATTGCCTAAGGTTAGCTATTGAAAACTAGTCGTTGGAGATTAGTCAAACAAACAAATAAAATATTATATTTATTTAAAAAGTAAATAAAATATTATTTTTATTTTAAAAAGTAGTTTTAACATTTCAATATTATTTAAAATCCTAAAAATTAGATATAAATTATTTAGTATTCTTAATTTATTTAAAATAGATGCTAGGATTACGGATGTTGTTAACAAAATTAATGAGGGGGTTAACAAATAATAAATAAAAACAAAGTTAAAAGCGGGGGATAAGTTAAAAGTGGGGATAAGTTAAAATAGTTGTTTATGTAATATCATATAATGATTAGGTGTAAGGATATGAGATAGTTTCTAAAATAAGCTAAAGAGGGGTTTCAAAAAAAAATTGTTACAATATTTTAATATTATTTAAAATCCTAAAAATTAGATATAAAGTATTTAATATTCTTGATTTAGTTAAAAATGGATGTTAGGATTACAGATGTTGTTAAGAAAATTAATGAGAGGGTTGAAAAATAAAATAAAAACAAAGTTAAAAGGGGGGATAAGTTAAAATTAGTTGTTTATGTAATATTAGATAATGATTAGGTGTATGGATATGAGATTTGGTTCCAACATAATCTCTAAAATAAGGTAAAGAGGCGTTCCGAAATAATCTAAAGGGGATAGGAATTAATAAATATCAGAAATCTATAAAATAGTTTTAAGGAATACTGTAATGATAAGCAAACCCATAAATTAATAAGGGGGGTAAGGATAAGCTATAAATCTTCCAAGGGAGATTATAAGGCTTGGATCTAGATACAAGGAAAAAAAGGTCAAATACTATAGAAGAGATTAGGAGATCAGTAATTGATATTAATTAAGTTAAAAATAGGGTTAAAAATGATGAATCAAAATAAGGATATATGTTAAATAAAGGGAGATTGAGCATTGATTATAATTAAGTTACAAATAATATGATATACATATATAAATAAAAAGAGAAAAAATATAAAAGTGTTGGGGGGGGGGGGGGGGGGGTGGGGGAGAGAGAGAAGGAGACAAGATAATTCATAAGGAGAGGGTCAAAATTCAACTTTTACTCAATTTCCAACCATCATCTCTGTTGAGATTCCTGCATGCCTTTCAATTTCAATAGCCTCCCTAAGCCTCCTATGGTGGAAATGGTAAACCTAGCAATGACTTTAGAATACTTAATACAAAACATGGTGCTTGAATTCCTCTACATGCTAACATATATTTTTAAATAAATTAAGAATACTAAATAATTTATATCTAATTTTTATGATTTTAAATAATATTAACATATTAAAACTACTTTTTAAATAAAAATAATATTTTATTTACTTTTTAAATAAATACAATATTTTATTTACTTGTTTGACTAATCTCCAACTACTAGTTTTCAACGACTAACCTTGGGCAATGATGCATCCTTACTATTTATTCCTGAAGATTATACTGTTTCTTTCACCTTGTCCTGAGGATGAACCACATTGGTTGGTTTGAAACGTCGACCAAATCCTAATGATGTGATTATTCCAAAAGACATTTATCTACAATATGGATCACAAAAGTCTCAAATCTGACAATTTCTCGTTAGGTTAATTGGGGTAAATTTTAAGTTTATATTGGATTAAGTTTCAATTTGATGGCTTAATGATGTCACATGTTCCTATAATGAAACTAAATAATGAAAATGAAACCTTTTCATTCGATGAAGGCTAAACTAACAAAGGAAGAGAGACAACCAAATAATGCATCAAACAAGCAAATTGCATCAACACTATTATTTGCAATGCAAAATGTAAAAATGAAATCTAATCTTTCATTTTTCCAACAAACGCAATGCTAAGATGCAATCCTATAGACACAAAAATCACTTCGCTAAGATGCAATAATGATTTTTCTTTCACTTTGATTCAAACAATGCAAACCAATGCAATGAGCAAAGGAAAATGCAATCAACTCAATGAAAATGAAATTTTCTTTCACTTTATGATTTCGAATGCAAGAAATGTCTCAAAAATACTTTAAATGACAAAATATTTCACTTTTTATTTTTGAAACATAAAATGGAAGACAATTTCTTTCTATCAGTCCAACCAAAGCAAACAATTTGTGATCTATGCTTGATAATGGAACTAAAGCAATTTTCAAAGTATCATGATGACTCGATGCTAATGAAAACAACACATCAATGAACCAAAAGAAACTTGTAAAATATGTCTTGGTTGTAGGAAGAATCTTGAACTAGAGTAATCAATCTCAGAAAACCATTCCAAAAAATGAGTGGAGGGTGCCCTAGAAGCCCTAGAAACCCTAGAAAGTAATGAAGCTTCAAACAAACATTAACCAAGCCAAGAGACAATTCTAGTCATACAAGCATTACAACCAAGACAAATATGCTGTAGACACATTGGAAAATCATTGACAGAGGCCAAAAAGACTGAGAACAAGAAGAAAACCTTAATTTTTCTTAGCCTCTGGGATCATCGTGCATGTTATAGGCAAAAGGACAATGCAAGGGTAATCAACACGACTGTAATTAAAAAAGCAGCAATGACATTGTGGCTGTTAAAGGTGAACCCGCAATGGGCGAGAAAAATAGGGAAAAATAAAAAATCTTTAAGACCAGAACAGACTGAGTGTCCTTAACAATAACCAATCGATACAAGTAGCTACAAAAAATCAAACAATCCAAGAAACTGATGGTTGGTCAAACTCATCATAGAATCAGGTTGAAGGAATGTATGGAAAGGGTTATAGCTTCCCCAGTGGAGTTTCCATTTTGTGTCTAGGAAATCCTCTCTGTGGATAGAGACGATCCCTCTAGCTTAATGAGTCGGACTAGCAACCTACATGACAATCAACTAGACACTTTCCTAAGTTACAATTAAAATAGGAGAAGAGGAAGATGGCCTACCTCGTTCTGATGCTACAACGTCTTTGTTTGTTGAAGAACTCAAATCACTTACTCCATAGGCTTGGTCTGACTGTTCTCAATGTTTGAATGCCTACATAAGAGATCAAGATACAATAAAGCATACAAGTAAAAATAACATAATTGAAAGTAACCTACTTAATAGATCAAGGAGCATTAAGATAAATGATGCATCAATACAAACATTTATGGAAAGTGAACCACCAATTGTATATTAATAGAATAAAGGA
The DNA here is from genome assembly GCA_000404065.3 of Pinus taeda. Taxonomy (NCBI): domain Eukaryota; kingdom Viridiplantae; phylum Streptophyta; class Pinopsida; order Pinales; family Pinaceae; genus Pinus; species Pinus taeda. Next base: position 116,386 of record APFE031328519.1, on the reverse strand, counting down.
GGAAGCATAAAACCAGACCTTGATGTCAATAAGCTCTCCTTGAGTGAATGTACAAGTACAAGCTCAAGCTCTCCAAGCACTCCTTCTCCAAACCAAATGAGTAGCATGTAGGCACAATCTTGGCATAAGGGTGTAAATGGCCAAAGACCAACCATTTGGGAATGGGAGAGGATGAATAATTAGGCAGGGAAAGGGAGTTAGGATCTCTCCAAATATAGGAGAAGGCCCTCATCTCAAGGAGGTAGCTCATAGGGATAAGAACAAAAGGCTAAGTTGAGAAAACTCGACCTCATCCATGTCGAACAACCTCCAGCTCGTCGTTCTGGAAGCCTCTAGAGCATGAAGCTTCTTGTCCTCTTTGGGAAAATTGCCTTTTAGGGATCATCATTGGTATCCAATCCAAAAGTGCGCTGGCATCATGGGTCTAGTTTAGTGAAACTAGAAACCATCGCAGTTTTTAGTGTTAGGGGAGCGATGATACTCAAATTATCATTTTAGATCCATTTTTGTCAGGGGAAGTTCAAGGCATTTTTCCATTAGTGTTTTAGGGAGGATCTGATATGCATATCTGGATGAGTACACTGCATGCTGGTCATGTTTCAGGCACTTAGGGGTATGTCACAGGGAAGTGCGAGAGGTGCCACAAAATACTATGTAACAGTTGGTCCGACCTTCTATCTGTGTTTCCACTGAATCTAGGAAAATAGGTATTCCATTCATGAAATGAAGGGACATGATTGAGATAACCAGCAATAGAAGAAAAAATTAGTGGGGAAAATTGGTTGGCCAAGAATATAGGAATGACGATTTTGAAAACCCCCTAGGTGAGTGATCTCAGTATTAAAGGTAGGGAAAAATTTCGATTTTTTTAGCATCAGAATGAGTATGAGGTTATTTGAAAGCTAGGGCGATCAAATAGAGATATGGACAGTGGAGTCACCAGGATGTTTAAGATAAAATTGAAATATTGGAGTCGCCAATATAATAGATCTTCAAACAAAACTTCCCTTGCTCACCTAACAGAGGGAATGTAAAAATTTGCCATTTCCAAGAAAAAATATTCTAATTTGTTCCGCGAAAATGATGCCAGAAAGATGTTATCACTTTTGGTGGCACCTACAGCATGAGTGCTTTGGGAGACATAGAAAGATTCTTAGAGACAACCTCTAGGTTGATTGTAGACTAGTGCCTAGGACATCTTAAAGAGAGGAGTGCATGGAAGATTATCTGTGAGGGGGTTTCTGCAGCACTCCAATTGCCACATAATTAAAAAGAATAAAGGGGGCTTGCTTCAATAGTCTATCATCTAGTTAAAATCAAGCCAACACATGGATCCAAATGCTCAGGGGGTAAATAGGGCCAACCTCAAAGAGAAATGTCTGGTTCTAGTGGCCAACACACAATAACAGACAACTTTATATTGAAGTTGTAGTAAAGTGGAGAGGAGGAAAGGAAGGAGGGAATTAGATGCATAGGGCTGTAAATAGGATAGAATCTTAAGCATCAATGTTCCGGAAAAAGGATGGAATTCGATGCATAGGATTGTAAACAACGAATCCTAAGAAACAATTTTACGATAGAAATATGGAAGAGGAAGGAGATGAAAGAGCGGAAATAGTGGAGCGCAAATTAAGGTTTCATGCCATAATCCTCATGGGAACATTTGTCATAAAAAAAATAAGTAAATATGTGCACATTACAGGTATGTAAGTAAATTTGTACCTAACACAGGTATTTTTACTGCTTTGTAACAAATATACAATCATGAACAATGGTGGAACCTGCAGCTTCATTTCACTATTTCAAAGGGAGAAAAACATACATGAAGTGATAAACAAATGGGTCCAATTACTAGTCTATTACATTCATCAGTATATTGCTCAAGTCCCTCATGAACAAACAACTTAGAACCAAAAATGGAAACACATAATTTGACCATTGCAGGTGCAAAATTTTGGAACCTATTCTAAGTGTTTCTTCCTCCCTTTTATAAGGAGAGGGAGAGATTTGTAAAATAGTTACAAAATATATTGATTTGAGCTCCAACTATCTCACAAACTAGCTGTCTCGGCGTGCGAAGGCTTCTTGCCCCAATTATTACAATTGACATTTGATCCCCTTCTTGGAAATAAACCAAAATTACATAATAATAAAAAATAAATAAAAGTAGGGAGGAAGTCCCCTCTATTGTTCCTGAGAAATCCTATGATCAGGCCATGTCTCTGCCACAATATGCCTTTCCTTCTGCTCGATCGATTCCTATCGCTTTCATCTTAATTTCCTGAATTGCGTATTCTCCAAAGCAAGGAGTGGGCCAACTATGGGTTTCTTGTTATCAACTAGAAGTGGAGAATGTACCGGTAGTCCTTCACTGTGTATCTGTGTAGAGCCCAATGTTGAATCGTTAATCTTCCTAAATGCCTATACCTTCATTTACTCTCCGAAGATGTGCAATGAAACAATCGAATTTGTTTATGAGGCCATTATTGTCCTGGTTTTCTTGTTGCGGAGGTTTCCACACGATTAGCCCATATTTCTCTCCAACTGATCCATGCCTTCATTTAATAACTCAGCTGCTAACCCATATGTAGAAAAATAACCTCGTCGTCCCACTAAGAGGAAGCGAAATAGTCGTTTTAATGTTCGTTGATCTGTTCTGTTGATTCGGGCCGATTCAATCTGGCTCATTGATCCGGGCCTGCTGGTATCACAATCACAATATAGGGGAGGGATTTTTACCATATTCCATAATATTTTGCCGACGGGCTGGACCTGAAACTGTAACAAGCTGCAATATATAAAATATCACATCCATCGCAATTGCAAGTTAGAAGGGGCTTCAGTGGAGGAGGAACCTATGACTTGATTGATCCCCAATTGCGATATTGCAATCAGTGAGGGGAGACGGAACTTATGATATCACAATCAGCAGGATGAACTTGCGATATCAATGGAGGAGTGTTGATGGGACTTATGTGATATCATAATCAGTGAGGGGAGACATAACTTTGTGATATTAGCAGAGGAGGGACTTATGATTTGTATGATCCCCAATTGTGATATCGCAATCGGCGGGGGATGATTTATCATGATCAACGAAGAGGGATTTATCGCAGTTGGTGGGTAGACAAGGGACTTAGATATGAAAATCGGTGGGGAAATTGCAATATGCAATATAGGAGGAATTTGCGATATCAAAATCGGTGGGGGGGATAACTTTATTGAAGTAGGCGAGAAACTTTGCGATATGTGATATCACGATCGCAAAAGGAAAGGGAAAGCTCCAATTGTGATTTGTGATGTGCTCCCAGACCTCCGATATGCTCTTATCCTTCATTTCAAAGGAAACAAAACCCCTGAACTTCAACAAGCCATATCTTCTGATCCAGAAGTCCACTTTTGGAATTCCATATACTATTGGAAATTTCGTTCCAAGCACTATGCAATGGAGAGGGGACAATTTAGCTTTGGGTGATTATGTGGCTTAGAAGATGACTAAATTTTTTTTTTCTCTTTTGTGCTTTGGGTAGCTTGAAAACCCTTTTTGCAGTGAGTGACAACACACCCCATGAAATAAATAAGTGTCGGAGCACATTCCTATAAAATAAAATAAATAAAGGGTGAAAGAAGAGAATGACAAGGGAGGTGAAGAAGGTAAATTTTTAGGGGTATTGTTTAGGCTCGTTGGAAGTGAAGTAATGCTTGTGTTCCTAAAGTAACTCCCCCGGGGTATTGTCCAGACCTGCTGGTAGTAAAGAAGCACCAGAGATGAAAACTCATACTATGAATATCTTAAGCTTTGTGAATGACGTTACCCTTATCCTGAATCTAAACATTATGATATGGTTGGACTTATGAATGTGTTCAACCGAGAAAGATATGGAGGGGACTATATCTATAACTAGATTAAGTGGGGAAGCCAACAATAATTTGTACGATAAAGCAATGCTTCCTGAAAAACTAGGCACTGCACAAAATATTAGACCAAGGAAGAGAAGTTGTAGTTCTACTAGTGTGTTGCCAAGTGTTGTCATTGCGAAAAAAAAACCCAAAAATTTAGCCTACACTTGAATTTTGGAGCCTACTATGGACCTTTTTACATTCATTACATAGTCGTTTTCTGGTCAATCAGTGGTTTGTTAAGTATTCTAGCCTTCTTCTCATTTTGTAAGTTTCAAAGGCACTTGCTCACACATGCCCAATCCGCAACAAGTTCATGGGCACACTCTTTTATGCAATCTTGAACAAGTATAACACAAATCCATCAAGACAATGCCTATGCAATGTTCAACCTATGATGACATTCAATGTGCATTCTTATCAAGGGTACTCATTTTTGGTCGTGATTGTTCTTCTATTTTGGTAATTTTTTCAAACTGTCACTTTTTTACACCTTCACTTTTGTAAGTGTTGCTTTCATGTTTATGATTGTCACTTTTTCTTTTTTCACTTTAATAAGTGTCATTTTCATGTTATCTTCATTCTGGCATGTGTTAATTTCAACGTTATTCACGTTTTGCAAGTGTCTTTTGCACTCTTCTCTTACTCTCGCAAGTGTCATCTTTTGAGAATGGAAAGCATCACACACCCACATATGTAGTTTTGGTATGTTTCAAGGGGTAAAATTGGTGTTAATTAGTCATTCTTATAATGTAGACAAGTATCACACTCATTCCCAAAGTTTCAAGCATAGTCACACAATTGTTGTAACTGTCGTCACAAAGTGTACCTTTAGTCTCGCACTTGGGGATAGTTGTCACAATGTCGTTGCATTGATATAATTATGTTGTTCATGAGTTCTAAATGATCAATGTTGGGTCATCAATTATTCTAATTGTGTGATCATGCCCAAATTTTTTCTTTGTTCACTTTGGCCTTACTGATCCCACACTTAGCCAAATCCGGTAAAGTGTCTTCCCGAGCAACTTAGGCTCACTGATCCTTCCTAAACTGTGTAGTGCACAGTCTCAAACCTAAAGCTTATACCTTGACTCTTGGAACTGCACAATGCACAGTGATTTCCTTCCATAACTGCACACTGCACAGTCTCACTGCTTAGTCCCTACCTTTGAGCTCCATAACTGTGCAACCCTGCCTTTTGGTCATCCTCTTTTGTGCATTTCTCAATCTCAAGCAACAATCCTCTAGCTTGAGCTCTTGAACTACACAATTGTGCAAGCCCTAGGCCTTTGTCCCTCCATAATTGTGTAGTGGGAAACCTCAAGCCTCAAGCCTCAAACCTAACTCCTCGAACACCTCAACTAGCAGTTTTCTTGTCATGACCCGCCTGAACTATGCATTGTGTAGTATCAAGGCTCAATCTTGGCTAACCTCTTGAGCTACGAACTATGCAATCCTTAAGCAAACATCTTAGCCTATCATCTACTACCAGCTCAATTAATAGTTGCCATGAAGAATGTTAAACTAGGGTTTTATCAGATTGATGCCATCTTTTCATGAGTGGATTTTAGTTGCAGGTATTATATCATGTTATTATAGGATGATGATGGAGGACATGAATAAGGAGACACTGCTAGAAGGCACATTTGTAGTTGCAAAGATAATTTGATCAATGAAGAAAAGATAAAGGGACACCATATTGTGACAACAATTGGAGATCAAGATCATAGTGAAGAGTCCCTACCTTCAAGTCTTATGAAGGAGGAAGAAGAAGAACAGATACTATATTTCAAGAAGACATGAAGACAACAACAAAAATAATGGATTGACATTTCCATATCATAATGCAGTCCATGTCATTAATGTCATGTCATGTCTTGTGAAGGTGTCATGTCAAAATGTATATGAGTCATCATTTGCCACATCATTTGTAGATTATCTAATTTCAATATGTGAGAAATGTAATGTAAGTGGAAGTCCAAGAGTCATCTATAGAATGTGAAAAGTCATGAAGGATTCAAAGGTCATAGAGAAGTCAAACAATCATGAGGGTAGTCCAAGAGCCTCAAGGGAGGTGAATGGTCACCCCATTTTCCATATATACACTTTCATATCTCATGCAAAGGACTTTTCACATTGGATCCTCCTACTAGGAATTAGAGAGGAAGATAGTTATTTCGAAGGAGCAAGTGGTTGCTCTAATGCTCAACTATTGGAGCTAGTGGTGTTCACAGTACATATGTATCTTGGAACTTTTGCTTAATTTGAAGCTCATTGAGCCAACACACTTTTATGCATCTATCATAAATATCGTAAGACTATTCTTTGAATGTTAGCGATGTATGTTATTTTCATATGTACTAAGGAGATTGAACTATTTCAGTGACTTTGATACTTATATTGTTGAAGGTGTGTTGTATGTGTTTTAACAGTCATTTATTCTATGTGAACTACTTCGCTAGTTGATCAATGATTCATTCATATGTATATGCTCATGTGTCTTTACTAGATTAGTACTATTACTCTTCTTTTAAAGGCTCACCCTTATTTCCCCTTTGATAGAAGAATCCTGACACATTCTACAACTAAACATTCCACAAGGCATAATCACTTGTTCATCCAAAATTACATGTACATTACTCTCTTGTTCTCACCATCATAGCTAAGGAAAATATCTAATAACGTATGGAAGCCATGCATTATTTCTAGAATGGCTTCCACACAAAATGGTGCAAATACTGATCGGGACTTTTCATCGAGGAGACCCCCTTGGTTAGTAGATTTCCAAAATTGTCAACAGGTGGTATTTCAACAGTTGCAGAACTAGAGTCATGTGCATGATGATGAAAACATCATTGACTATCATATCTAAGATGTGATACTATATAAGATAGATAATTTTTTCGTTCCTAATGGTGACGATTATAACTAACTAGAGAGGCTCATATCTCCATGGTTTGTAAGGAATTTTGATGTAGGGAAGACAATGGCCAACTTGCAAAGGTATGTGTATTCTGATGTAGGGAAGACAACCCTTACTTCTTTGTACTCATAGCTATTTTATATTCAGAGAAAGAAAGTAGAGCGGCCTCACCTTCCAATTAGGTTTTCTCCCAAAAAGGTTTCCAGGATATATCTTGTGTCGAATGTGGTTTACGAGCTTTTATTTCACCGTTCTCTATTTTTTGAATAAATTTTTATTTGCATGCATACAATAAATAATAATATACAAATCCAAACATCTAAAGTGGAATATACCCTAATAGCGTATATTTTCTGATTTTTAAGTATATTCTTATTAGTTATGTTGTGAAAAATTGTCCAATGGATTATTCACCTTAGTTTATGATTCAATGTTGGCACGCATGATTCTAACAAACCTAATATTTGATATAGAATTGGCCAACAAAACCCACTCAACATCAACCCTTTTAGCGACACCCACCTGTAACTTAAGGCTCTATCACCCACTTGTTAGAAAATTAACCATAATCCTGGTATTTCACACTGCACATGACCTTTTAACTCTTACGCTCAATGGTTAATGTGCAAGTTGCAAGTGACAGTGCGCTAAAAGCTTAATTGAATTATGCCTCTCAGCATGTGAGATAGCATTAACAATGATAAACACTATTCATTACTGTGACACTATAAATTATTAATACATTACCAGTATTTCAAATAACATATCATTCAAAATGTTCAACCATACTTAGGGTTGTAGTAGGACATGAGAAATAAGGGGAACCAATCATGCCATAACCAAAGAAATAAATTTATGCATTAAAAAATATACTAGGAGAAACCCAACCATCTATTCTATTACTTCATTATAAGTAAGTAAAGGTGCTAGGAGCTACAATGCAAATGTTATATAATCTGTCTCACTAGCCATTAGTCTCTACACATAGTACAAAAAGGAAAGCACACATAGTAAAAAACCATATTTCCTTTACTATATATGATGGAATTACATTAGAGGCTATAACGCAACTACAGACTCAGGTATTAATACTTAATGCAACAAACACATAATAAAATACACATGTAGGGAAACACTCCTCACCTTCAACAATCATATTTTGAGCAACCAAAATCTCATAATCTGGCCTATTGATCAACCTTCTAACCTCAAGTCCATCTCGAGCATCCCTTTTTTATCTATCCTTAGTAACTCCTCAAACCTTCTCAGCTTTATACTCCATCTCCAATTATGTTCTTGGCTGGCAAGTCGATAGGATATTTTCAAGTATCTCCATTTGTGGTCCCATGCCTGCTGAAAATATCTCCCACCTATTTCCTCCACTATTCCAACCTTCAACTATCTACAAAATATCTATAACCTCCCTCACCACAACACCCCTCTCCACCATCACCATAAATACAAAATCCTAAATACACAACCTTCTTCACATGCATCCCCACTCTCTAGACACTAACATATTCTTCTTACATGGTGCCTCCCTGCACCACTCCTCTTCCTCTAGTGCCAAATCCCTCTGTTTTGCACCATCTACTCCTTTTGTGCTCCTTTGTCCTCCTACAGGGTCCTCTACTTAACAAAAACTTAACAAATAATTTTTTTCCTTCAATAGGAACCCCAACACAAAATTGTGGCTCATCCTGAGCCACTCAGTCCTCCTCCTATCCCCATGGACTTGGTAACCTCTACTCTTATTGAGGTTGTCTTCATGCTTCTAGTAAAACAACTTGTAGGGGCGGTAAGGTGGTTAGGTTGTCTTGGAACTCTAGAACTAGAAAAGAGGGAAGAGTCACTCTCCATCTGCCCACAACAATGCTCTCAGAAAAAAAAATAAAAAATTTCCACCACTACTTCTCCAAGGCTAAGTTCTATGTTTGTCTTTGACCATTGCCCTCTTTTTGCTACTATACTTGCTCCTTCCTCTAGTGGGTTTCAACTATACTTCTACCTTCTCCATTGTACAACAATGGTCAACGTGGAGGTGTGGTTCATCCATTTTTAGATGGCCTCCATGTGCCCACAAAGTGATTGCAACTCCTTTTACCCACCATAGTAGGGGTTCTTTCCTGGTTGGGCCCGAGACACCCCATCATGCATCGGGACAAAACCCCATCTAACTGCTACAACCCCCATGGTGGGGAATGCCATAGCATCGATCTGTTGAATATAACCACAGGGCTCTCATGTAATCCATGTTGGGCTAGACTAACTGGCAGAGTTATATTGTACTATGAAAACCATTCTTGTGAGTGAAGGGGGCCCTCCCCTATCCGAGTCAGCTATCAAAACTTCATCGCACCCCATCAATGAAGTCCCCAACTCTCATTCTTTCATCTTAGTTTCTATCGACACATTCTTCTCTTCCATAACTACATCATCTTACAACCATTAGCAACTTGGACACCTTCTCTCAACATCTTCTAAACTCTCCATTAGCTCACTTTGTTACTCTCGTTACCTCTTATATCCTTGTGCCATCCTTGTGCCACTTACTTATCTCTAATCATGTAATACTCTATTATCCTCTAATCTCTTAAGCTCTAAGATCTTGTCTAACAATTCTTTTGCTACTTTTCCATCCCCTAGGTAGTATATTATAATTATTCACGTCTCCTGCCTCACTTCTTGGATGATTATGATAATGATTCAATCATTATGGTTTGCATATCTGAATCATTGTACCTCTACATAGAAAATTGTGAAATCTTCTTTAAATTTAGCTTGAAGAGATGGTTTACACATGTTATTTCTCACATCTAAGCTAGTCTCAACTTACTTTATTCCTATATCTCAGTATTATCCTCTTTCGGTTTCATTATCTCATTAATCCATGGATCAAATTGATGACTTGTGTGCTTCCCATTGCAACCAGAATCAGATTTGACAATATGACCATACTGGGGATGTTCATCCCTCTGCAGTTCCCATCACGTGTCTCTGATTTGCACCCTAAACTTCTTAGCTTCATTATGCTATAGTACATCGTCAATGGTGCCTTCGAACTTCATGAATATGACTCCTGACTCCCTTTTTTATTTACTTGTATGATTCCTCTATGGAAGGCCTACCCCCAACACTACATGTTGTCTATATTAACACTGCCCTTATGCCTAACTATCCCCAACTTGTACTTCTTCCCTTTAGCATGCAAGGCCAGTTTAGTTGATATCCTTTTAATGATCCCTATCAATAAATCCATTGCAAATTGCTAACATCTAATGTATTCTTATCTTTAACCTCTATACAACATACTTTTATTTATATACATAGAGGTAATGTCCCTTCCATCATTTCTATCTAATTTGTTCATATTCCAGAAGGAGACACAAATTTAAATCTTACTCACTTTTTTATTTAGCACAACCACCAGGCTTACCCATCAAGTTCTTACATGGTTTTGATAGTTCATGCTTGAAACATTTTATCTAATTCATTCTTGACCTTATTCTTATAAATTGGATTCAGTTAATAAGGGCACTACTTCACATGCTTAATATCTTCTTTCAAAGGGATCTTCATCTCCCCCAATTCCGCGACAATCCCCTTCATCTCTTCAAACGTGTTTGGGAATAGGTCCTAGTATTCATGCAATAGGTATGCAACCTTCTTGACTATCTCATTTTCCTAGTAGTCCCCAATGGCATCCATCTTGGGATTTTCCTTTGCCCGAATGTTCACCTTTCAGGTCCTAATGGGTTGTGTGTATTTGGTGAAATGCAACTGTGGTCCATCTATTGTACATTCCCCTTCCACCCATGGAATTTGGATATTCTGGGGATCACCCTCATCTTCTCCTTATTCTACCACATTATAACATTCTAGAAACTCTTGCACCCATTGTAGATATTTATGTGTAGAACACACTGATTCACTCTCCAACACAGTCGGCTCCCTAATAGAAAAAATATCTCGTCACAACACCTTCAAAGCTTCATGAAGTGATGGTGCCTCTACTTCAAAGCTATATGTGGCTCTGAAAATATTCACCAACTCATTCCAATCTTGCATTCCTCTGCGACCTTGTAGCTCGATGTACCAATTGGCTGGAATAGTATCCAATGTGTGTATAAATCAGTGTACCCACTCCTATTGTGGCACGTGTCCTTTTGTCCATGCTATGACACATTGTTTTAGGTGCATCCTTGGGAATTCCATGCCTAAGTACTTTCTCAGGAACCCTATAATGGTCCCACATTTAATACTTATTAGTTTGCTACCTAGTCGTTATGTACATCCCACCATCTAGTCGAGGTTGCACACAACGCAAAATCTAGCGCAAGAATCCTCTAATTCTCCATTATATGGTGTTTAAACTCCTATACAAATATATTTACCTCAGACAGTTTGATAAATCGAGCTAGATTTTGCACCTTGGTCCCTATCTAGTGCACCATTCCCGTGATGTGGGCACACCTCCATGTCCTAACCTCATGCAATCTTTTCTACTAATTTTCCATCACTTCCTCTAAATCAGAGGCAAAAGACCCAATGTTGTTGCAACTCAACAATCTATTAGTCGTGGGATTCGCGTAGTCCTTTCATTGAGCTGTCACATGGTAAATATTTTCTAGCTCCTCTCAACTCAACTTTCCTTTAACTAGATCAACATACCAATATCCTTCGTGGGGATCCCATGGTGCTGTTACTCGACATATCCATCTTCAAAAATCATTTTTCTTTCCATTAGATTAATGATTACTCGATTATCGAACACCCAATCAACCATCGATAGAGCAAGGTAGGGATAAATGCCATCCACATTCTCTATAACTTCAAAATCGACAATGCTCAACACCTCATTGATATCCACTAGCACTCTCATCAATATTCTAATGGGAAAGATATGGTGTTGGTTTTCCAACCTCAGCTGAATTAGAGACTAAGTCAACTTTAGTTTCCTTATCATCTCTCAAGTACTTCTCGGCAAAGTATTTACATCTAACCCTAGGTCCAAAATAATATTATACATCTCATACTCTCCAATTTGTGCGCTAAACTGGAAATATTTATCAGTTCTCTTCCTATAAGTCACCTAATTCACTGTGTTCAGTGAGGTTCACAAAATTGTTTCTTCAAATCCTTTGGTACACTATTCCACCAACTTCCTAAATTTTTCTCATGCCTAGGTATCTTTTACTAAATCCAACTGATTTTGAAGTATATTTCGAGTTGGACATGTCATTGTCATTAGTTCACTTTCTATAGTATCATCATATATATCTGGCATGGATACTTCACGAATTTCCTTCGGATTGTTCCATTCTGCAGTAACCATCTTCATCTATGCCTCCTTGTATGTTTTGTTTTCCCGAGCAGGGTCAAAATTTGAAGGGGGTTCATGCACTCTTCTCACCCACTGTGGCTATGGTTTCTATGGCTTCACAACATCTACCGCTTCCTTGACACCTCCTTGAGTCACTGCACCAACTCATTGTTGGGGTTTGTAGGGTTCGACAACAATCCTTTTCACATTAGGTCCCTTCTTTTCTTGCCATTTGGAAATCAATTATAGATAATTTTCAGTCGGGTGATCTAACACCCAACAATAGGTACATGTGCATCAAGGATAAGTGAAATATCACACAAGATGTCCTTTCTGTAAAAAATTATAGCAGAATATTGTAACCCAACCTCAGGAAAATCCCCCTCTTCCTTGAGCCAGTCCTCCTAATCCTCTAGCTATCATTCCTTGTCCTCACCATGACTAATTATATTGTCTATCCTCATTGTCCCCTAGTTGGTTGAAACTAATTGTCATTGCTTTGGTCCCTTCAAGTCCCTTCACTTGAAATGAGTCAAAAGTGTGCTCATGCATTTACTTCGAGGCATGACAATGTTGAATATCATGTCCTACAAATTCTTAGAAATCACAAAATAGAGTGGGGGTTGTAGCTTCATATTTCTGCATCATTGGATAACTCTCACAAGTATGACCCAATACTCAGTGGGTTTCATGCCACATCCCTCTACCTTGCGCAAGTAGATTCATTGTGCTAGTTACCATGTAATCTGTCAGCAATTTACATCCATTCCTATGGTGACCATACCTCTTCCTGCTTTTCTTTTCCCTTAGTCAAATATTGAAGTTATAAGGTCAGTGCAACCAATTGTGACTACACTTGAGCCATGCCATTACATTGTCCACCTCTTTTTGATGAAGCCTCCAACTTTAACATGACCTCTAAGGTCTCTTTTTGCATACCTATCCACTAATGTGTCAATGGTATCTGGATATGCGGTAGCAGTTTGGAATAACACACTCTTTGTGCTACACATTCGGAATCTTGAATAGGTGCTTGTCCTTTAGAATCTTAAATTGTTGATAAAAGTCCCACACTAACTCACTTAGGCCTTGCTTAATTTCCTTCAACTTCATAATGCACTAGGAATATAATTTTGGCTTCTCAAATTCCCTTATTAGAGCCTATTTGATCTCATTCAGAGTCCTATTTTGTCCAGCTGGAGTCTCGCTCTTGTAATTCATGTACCATGTCCATGCACAATCCCTGAAATTTTCTTCCAGCTGTGCAATTTGTGTTGCTTCATCCTAGACCTTCTTAGATATCCAGACAACCTCACATAAAAATAAATCATGCTTTAGGTCTTTAGTCCCAGCACCATGAAACATTAGCATTCTTAAGTTCATACCCAGCATTTCACTTTGCGTTGTACATCCAAATGAAGTACTTCCACCCACACTTGTTGAACAACTGGAAAATTACATGCTTGTCTATGCATCAAGCTGAAGAGCACCTTTTGGTGATTCTCCTATGGTTTGACCAATCCCACTATTTATAGAGTCTCCACCCCCTTGACTATAATTACCTTCTACACTAGTTGTGATAACATTTTGGGTACTTATCTCCTAATTTGTAGAAGCGTGCGGGGTCATGGGCTCGATACCAGGCACAGTCTGATTCTGCTATCTAGGTTCCAAAAAATCCATACTACGTGGACTCATCTTCTCTCCTTCCTCCTCTTCTATGTGCAGAGTACCAAATTTCATTCCTTCATAACTTTAGTCACTTGTTCTTGTCCTCATGCTTCAGTAGCCTCTCCTATCCCCTCTCTCTGAGATTCTCCTCTCGGAAAGCATCGACACTAATCGATCTCCTCCCACATCTCCCTATTGGAACCTCCTTCCACTCCTCAAACTACCATCCGCAAAATTATTTCCCTCCATATTATCTCCTCTCCCACACTTGCACAGTCTTGTATCCACTGTTAGCTTCCACCGCAATCCTCCTTCCTTTTTCCATTTCCCCCTCTCAAACCATATCTTGGTTCTCTGCCACTCCCCCTTGGAAATTAAACAATATAACTGCTCATGTTGTCTAATTCCAAAGATAGAACTTTATGATCATACATTAATATCTTAATTGCTAATGGCAATGATCATATAAATCTGCCTCACAATCCCTTTAGAAACTTTCTCTATGTCGTAGTATACGACACCGTCGATTTCACTTCAAACTCAACAATATACACCTCCAACATAATTTCATACCAAAAGTCTATAATCCGTGAAGTTTTATTACTTCTTGTAGTTTGAGAACCTCCTCTAATGTCCACGTCCTTGGTATGTCGTGAATATATGTCAGATTGTTATCCTTCAGCCATTGAACCCACTCTGTTAGGACATTTAGGAATTCTCCAAAGAAAACTTTGTGGAAGTCAATGAACACGTGCTTCTGCAACCATTTCTCCATGCTATGTCTCTTGTCTCCAATCTCTTTTACTCCAAACTCATGTTGCTTCTACTTAAGCCACCTGGTATTCTCCTCCTTGGTGCGATTCCATGGCTTCCATATTTTTACAAGAAAATCCCATCACACAACCATCCCAGTCCCGAAAATGGAACCATTTGTTGGTGTGAGGGATTCTAAAAACCTCAGTATCTGCTACCCGGTTGGCCAACAAAAACCGCTCAACATCGACCCTTTCGGCAACACCCACATGGTGGGTGAAGTCTTACCTGAGATGCTAATAGTTGACTATCGAAACTAGGTTTCCGTAGTATAACATGATTGTTAATAGCTTGACACACTAGACTCCCACCTATAACTTAAGGCTATGACACCCACCAGTCAGACACTTAACCATCATCCTAGGATTGTGCACTGCACAGGACCTCCAGACTCTTATGCTCAATGGTTAGTGTGCAAGTCGCAAGCGAAAATTCATTCGAAGTTGAATTGACTTACACCTCTTGGTATATGAGATGACACTAACAACAACAAGCATTATTCCTTACAGGGTACTTTAATACATTACCAAACCTTCAAATAGTGTAATCATTCCAAATATTCAACCATAATTAGGGTTGTAGTAGGACTTTATACATAATGGGAACCAATTATTCCATAACCAAAGAGATACATTCATGCATTAAACAAGATAATAGGAGAAACCCCACCATCCATTTCTATTAATTCACTATAAATAAGTAAAGGCGACATACGCTAAAATGAAAATGTTATATAATTCAACTCACTAGCCATTAGTCTCTGCAGGAGAGAACAAAAAATAAATAACCATCCTTCCTTTATTATATAATATGGAATTACATAAGAGGTTGCAAAGCATCTAAAAACTTAGACATTAATACTTAATGTGATTGACACAAAAGAGAAGATACATGCAAAGCAACACTCTTCACCTTCAACAATCGTATTCTACGCAATCATTGTCTTATCATCTATTCTACTGATGAAACTTCTAACCTTTGATCCATATATAGAATCCCCTTTTATCTATCCTTGGTAACTCCTCGAACCTTCATGGCCTACTCCTCCATCTCTCTAGTGGCCTTCTCGATTGGTAAGTCATTAGGATATTTAATGGTATCTCCCTTAGTTGTCTCATGCCTACTAAAAATATCTCTCGCATGTTTCCTCCACTCCACCTACCTCTCTAACCTCCCTTTCCATGTAGCCCCTCTCCACCTTCGCCACAAATGAAAAATGCTAATCACCTAACCTTCTTCACACACATCCTCACTCTCTAGATGTTGACATCTTCTTCATGTGTGATACCTCCCTATATCATGCCTTTTCCTCCTACACCAACTCCCTATGTTGTGCACCATTTTCTCCTTCTGCGCTCCTCTATCCTCCTATTGTGGTCCTATACTTAACAAAAAAAATAATATGGCCTCCAACAATCAATGATATCCATAAAGTGCCATAAATTATGACATTTTTGATGAATTATAGAAGGATGTGTTGTGCCACCATTCTGCCAAGGGAAACCATTTGACCCATTGTGTTTGTTTATCATATGCAAAACAACATAGATATCCTTCTAAAAATTTATTAATTATCTTAGTTTTCCAATTACATAAATGATTGTAAAATGAGTTGTGAGCCAATTGGTTACCCAAACAAGAAAACAATTTAGTCCAATAATTTCTAGCGAAAATTGAATCTCCAACACTTACAATAATCTTTGGTATTCCATGTATTTTTTGGACTATTTCCATGAATGCTTTTTCCGCACTACTTGCTTTAAAGGATGAGAAAGAGAGAAAAAGTGGGCATACTTTGTCATTCAATCCACCACAACCATCATGACACTCTTTCCTTCATATTTTAGTAAACCTGCAATAAAATCAATTGAAACTTCTTCACAACATTGTCTTGGTATGTTGAATGGTTGAAGGAGCCCATGGGTCTTGATAGTTTCTCCTTTACCTTTTTGGCATATTGCACGTTCTGCCACAAACTTTTGCACATATTCTTTAATAAATTTCTACAAAAATATTTCATGATCCTATAATATGTCTTTAGGAACTTTGAATATCCTCTATAGGAGAAGTGTGTAATTCCAAAAGGATCTTTTGTTTTATTTGTGAATTCTTACATAAGCGATCTTAATACCATAACAAATCATTTTTTCTATATAATTTTTTCTACTACATCGGGATCCTCTTGTAGCCATTGAATGATCTTTCATATCTTCTCATCTTGCTGCCATTCTATCCTTGCTTCTTCTACCCAATAAGATTGAATGGAAATAGCATATAGTAAACCATTTGTGTCTTCATCTTTCCTTAAGAGTGAAAGCGACACAATATTTTGTTTTCCCTTTTGGTAGATAATTTCAAAGTCATAAGCCAACATCTTTGTGACCCAATTTTTTTCTCTTATGAAGATATTATTTTCTCCAAGAAGGAATTTAGATCATCATGATCTGTTTTAACTTTGAAGTGCGTTCCTATTAGGTATGGATGTCATTTCTTAATTGCATCTAGTATGGCCAAAATTTATTTTTCATAGATGGGTTGTAGTAGGTTCTTTCCTTTAAGTTCACTACTTTAAATGGAAAGGGGTCTTCCTTATTGCATCAAAATTTCACCAATGCAATGGCCTAAGGCATCATACTCCACAATGATTTTTTTTTTTGAAGTTAGGCGTCACTAAGATGAGAGTTATATACATAGCCTCTTTAAATGCTTCAAAAGCTTTAATTGCTTCATTAGTCAAAGAAAATGCTTCCTTATTCAATAATTTTGTAAGAGGTGATTCTATTTGACCATAATTCTTGTCAAACTTGCTGTAGTATCTTGTGAATCCTAAGAATCCTTTGAGTTTCTTCAAGGTAGTTAGGATTAGCCATTTCCTCGTAACTTTGATTTTGTTAGGATTCGCCTTGACACCATCATGGGATACAATAGAACCCAAATATTCTACTTCATGAACCCCATATACACACTTGGAAAGCTTTCCATATAGTTTTTTTCTCTTTTAATAGTGTTAAGACTTTGTCAACATGTTGTGCATGTTATTCCCAAGATTTGTTTTATATTAGTATGTCATAAAAGAAATACTAGTACAAATTTTCTAAGGTTTGAAAATATAATTCATCAAGCTTTGAAATGTTGAAGGTGAATTTGTAATTCCAAATTGCATTACCAAAAACTCATAATGACCTTCGTTTGTTCTAAAGGTTGTTTTGGGAATGTCTTCTTGACTCATTCTAATTTGATGATATCTAGAAAAAATATTCAACTTAGTAAAGAAAATTTCTCCATGCAATTCATCTAATAATTCATAAATGGTAGGAATAGGAAACTTATCTTTGATTGTCATTTTGTAGAGCTATCTACAATCTAAACATATCCATCATGAACCATCTTTTTAATAACAATCACCATTAGTGAAGAGAAATTACTTTGGCTAGGTTGAATTAAGCCCGCCTCTAACATTTTTTGAACCATATGCTCAATATCACTCTTTTATGCATATGGACATATATAAGGCCTAATGTTAGGTGGTAAAATTCCAAGTTACAATTGAATAGCATGGTCATGATCTCGAACAAGTGAAATAACCTTAGGAATTTCTCCAAATACCTTAACAAGATTATTTATAACTTTTGGAGATCCACTCGAGCAGAGGATATAGACGTTTGAACATCTAATGAAAACAACTGCGCAAATATACCTTGGTGTCTATTTTTATAAAAAAATCATGCTATTAAAACTTATCACTTTATTCGGTTTCCCTTGGATACCTCTAATCTCAATTTTCTTTCCTTATGAGAAAAATATTATGAAAAAATCTTGAAAATAAAGGGCCATTTTTCCTAATGATTGTAACCATTGGACCCCTAATACAACATCATTCCACCCATTTGGATTGCAATAATGGGACTAACCAATAAATATTTTTGGTTATGATTTTCACTGACCCACGTTCAATCTATACTACGCACCAACAAAACCCTCAATCACTAGCCCTTTCTACAATGACCTACAAGAAAATCGCAATCTCACCCAACGTGACTATGGGAGGATGCAAAACTAGGATTTTGTAGCCATGAAGGATGATGTGATCTAGTGTTTGATATTGTTTTTATTCTTGACATTCATAAATCACTTCACTGCATTCATTTAATGATTTAAACTTACCATATAAAGCCATAAATCATCACTGTACTAAAATAAAATGCAACTGTAATAAATTTCTACTCTACAACATATAATAAGCAAATATACACATGAAGACACCAATTTTACCATGGTTCATCCCAATGTGGGACTATGTCCACAATAACTGTTGCTTATAATAATAATTCTTATACAACAAGCAGTTCTTGACCTATGCACTAAGCTGCAGGTCGTCTCCACACTCAGCTACAGAGCCTTGCCTTCTTTTCCAAACCACAGATCACAGGAATGAAACCATTCAATTCAAGATGTGATGCCTCTCTTCTTTATTATTGATCCCTATATATACTATTACATCGAGGGATATATCATCAAAATACCATGATCCATATACCATGGGCTCCCTAAAACAATCTACAATGATCCAAAATCATTCATATTTTAAATATTACATGTTTTTTACAAAAAGGAGTGGCTTTGACCCACTTCGATGCCCTTATATCGAATGGTATATTCCAACTAATTCATTACGTGGTCCACTTGGCACTTCGCTACTCTACTACGTGGTCCACTTCACACTCCGCTACACTCTCCATTGTGCACTCTGCTCCTCAAAATGCGGAGCCTTTACCAAAATTTAGGAAAAGTTGGACTATGCCCAACAGGCCCCCAACACTCACATGTGACTCGTCCTGAGTCACTCAAGTGCTCTGCCTCTTATTTTTGTTGCAATACTATTGTAAGTATTGTTGAATTGTTGCAGAGTCTCTGTGAACTGTTTTTCTTCGCTACGCACCTCTTCCAATAGTGCTTCCATCACATGTTCTGCAACCTTCTGCACTAACTTGTCTTTCTTTTTCGAAGCTCGTGAAGCTTCTCATATACTCCCTATGAAATTTGGAGAGCCTCATCTTGCCATGGCTGAGTCCTCTGTGATAAAAATTTTCCTTCCTTCTTCAGTTCCTCAATCTTCTTCTGGAGGGTCTTTCCCTCGTTTATTTTGGCGAGCTTCTGCGAGATTGGTAAGGTCTTCACTAATGCCTGAATATCTTCCCATTGGTGCTGCTTCTGCTGAATCTCTTCCTATATTTTCTGCACATTTGGATCTTCCTGCAACAAAGTCCAAATTTGTAAACTCTCGTTTAGAATTTTTCCACAGTCTGCCACTGCTGCGGAGATGTTGTCCATTACAACCTTTAGTTTAGTCTCCCTCTACTCTCTTACTTCTTGCGGCGTAGTTGGCTACATCTTCATTTGTTGCTCACTGATATGCATTTCATATTTAAACTGCACATATGTAATCTTCTTCTTATATCCTTTCATTGCAAGCCCAAGCTTCGCGACCTTGTCCTCTATTGGATCTTCTTCGCGAATATCAAGGTCTAGAATCTCTTTACATGTTTCTCCAATCACCTCATTGATATTCTATTTCTATTGAACGGATTGATCCCTCTCCTGGATCATATGCTTGAGCTTCTACTGTAGTGAATCCCACTCTTTTCCTACCTAGATATTCAACTACGAAGTGTGTTGTTCGCACAGCTTCAACTCTTGGATTATCTCCATGTGCGTCTTGTGTAGTCTTTGTAATGGTACTTGTTACACAGTATTTTGTCGCACCTCATGCACTTCCCTATGACATACCGTGAAGTGCTCGAAATATGACCATTATACAATATACTCATCCATGTATACAACTCAGATCCCTCCTGAGACTTCATTTGGAAAATGTCTTGAGCTTTCCGTAAAGAAATAGCTCTTGAAACCCTGAAATGAGAGTCATCACTCTTATGAGGCTTAAAACAATGATGGTCACCAGTTGCATTATGTATGACTCGCAATGGCATCGCTTTGTTCCCTTGCATACCTACGATGATACCAAAAAGGTAATTTTCCCAAAGGAGATGAGAAGCTTCGTGATTTAGAAGCTTCCAGAGTGGCGAGCTAGAGGTAGTTTCGCATAGATGACATCAAATCCTCCCATTTTGACCTCTTTGTCTTATCTCTATGAGCTACCTCCTTGATATGTGTGCCTAATCCTATCTTTGGATAAATTCCTAACTCCCTCTCTCAACCTACAAATTCCTCTTCTCCCATTCCCAAATGGTTGGTCTATGTCTATTTGCACCCTTATGCTAAGCTTGTGCCTAGAGGCTATTCATGAGACATGGAGAAGGAGTGCTTGGAGAGTTTCTTGGCTTGGACTTGGATTACCACTCAAGGAGAGCCTTTCAACATAAAGGCTATGGTTGTAAGCTTCCCTATATTCCTTAAACAATATACAGCTGTTGGTTCATCTTCCCAAAATATATATGTTCATGTATTTATTAGCTTGACATTCCTTGATTAGTTAAGTAGGTTGTTATTGGATTTTCTATTGGTTTTGGCACGATTTTTTATCTCTTGATCACTTGTGCAGGTACATAATCATTGAGAGAAGCAAGAGCAAGTCTGTGACACAAGCGGTTTGAGGCCCCCAACAAATGAATCGAAATAACATCAAAACGAAGTAGGTCATCTCTTTCATTCTACTTTTCAATTATAACCTAGGAAGATGTCTAGTTGATTGTCACTTCAATTGCTAGACACACTCATTGGGCTAGAGGTATCATCTCTATCCGCAAAGAGGATTAACCTTGTCAACAAAGTGGTGACTCCATTGGGGAATCTATGACCCTTTCCTTCCCTTTCTTCAGTGTGTATTTTGATGAGTTTGATCAACCATTCATTTTTCGGCTTCATTTCTTGTCTGTAGTCAGTGTCAGACTCTAGTAAATGCTTGAAGGTTGTTGATTTGAACTGTTCTTGAATATTTTGAGTTTCTTTTCTTTCTCAACCATCATGTTTTTGGCCCTGATAATCGTGATGATATCGTAGGTTTGTTGATTATAGTAGCGATGATCACTACTTTCCTCTTAACAGGTGCGATGATTGTAGAAAATTAAGAAATGTAGGGTTAGTCTTCTTATTTTCAGTTATGTTTACCTTCTCTGAATGATTCACTAGTGTGATCTTGGTTGACTCTCTTATTTTCTAATTGTAATCACCTTTGAACTTGGTTTTAGTGTGCTTGAAGTTTGATTATCCTTTTAGGGTTTCTAGGTCTTCTAGGTCAACCTTCGTCCAATCGTTGGTCTTCTCATAAAAAATCAGAGATAAATTGCTTGTGTTAAAGAGTCTTTGTGTATTCAGACATCCTTTGTAGATCACTTTTGGTTCTTGTATCTTAAGTTCTCTTCATTAGTAGATATAGTGAAAGTCATGTAAGCTTCATTTAACAAACAATAGATTACAAATTGATTGTCTCATTTGAATCAAACGAGAGTGTTTGCTTTGAGTTTTGTGTTTCGAAAAGCGAAAGTGAAAGCGTTAATCTTTTCATAGTTTCTCGAGGCATTTTGAGTTGCATTCAAATCATTAATGTGAAATGGATTTTCATTTATTGGCTTGCCTGCATTTTCTTTTACTTTTGCACTAGATTACATTGGTCGCATTTTGAAAATAGAAAGATCATCATTATATCTTAAGGTAGTTTTTCTTTAAGGTTTGTTTTGGCATTGCATTTGCTTATCGTATGAAAGATTAGATTTCATATTTTTCATTTAGCTTTTGGAGATTGTCATGGATGCACTTTTTCATTTGGTTTAATGCATGATTTGAGTGATCTTCTTCCCTACATAGATAGCTTTCGTCGAATTGAAGGATTTCATTTCATCATCTAGTTTGCATTTTAGGAACAGGTAACATCATTAAGGCCTTGAAATTGAAACATAATTTCAAGATAAACTTTAAAATCTATCAATTAATCTAAGGAAAATTTGAAACATTAACGTTCATATTTAGTTTTCTAGGCTAGAGACGTGTTCCAGTGTCTTTAAAACTTAGTAGTTGTCATTCGCTTCATCATTAGATAGTGCTAGCACGTATTTGTGCTCCTCGTACTATCACGTATATAAAGGGAGACCCCCATAGATTGCAAACCTTTATCCATAGGAAGTTGAGTCTACCACCCTGTAAACGTGATACACTGAACACAACATTCATGGAGATTTCTTGCTCATACGTCAAGTCCTTGGTAAATTTATTTTTTAAGGTGTATATTGCAGTTCACGGTTACTTGGTACTCCTTTTACCTAGATTCACCTGAGCAGTCATTTCAATCTTTTATGACTCTTTAAATTTGAAAAGATCATCAAGAAACTTGTCCTTTCTAGCTTGCTAGACCATCGAAAGCGACTAGAGTCACCTTTTCGTCGTTTTCTCAACTCTTAAAATATGAAAATGAAAAGTTTTTATTTCTAAAAATAATTGCCCACGATAAACATGTCGAACCCAAGTAGTTTCTTATTGGACCAATATTGAGTAATTCCCTGTTAATTTGAAGATTGTTAAAAGCCCTAAATGAATCTCCTTTCCTTTTTTTCTTTTGAGAGGAAGTCATCGTGGTTGAACCATTGAGTTCATCTTATAGTTCCCCTTCATTGTCTGATACTGAAGGGTCCTCCCAAGGAGCTCATCCGAAACTTCCTCAGTCACTTGAGGATTAAGGTTTTGAACTTGGAATTATTCCAAGCATCCAACGTTTGTCTTCTCATTTGCCTCCCTCATATTCCTGGTCACCTCAAGATTCTGATTCGGATACCGCTGACAATCATATTCAGATCCCTGAGAGTCTTTCGAGGCTTGTTTTCTATTCGTCGAATCCATTGTTCGATTATGTTGTGATATCTCCTCAGCGTCCTTACAGTCCCTGCAATCAACCTAGTATTCCTTTGGAGTTATCTCCTCTTACATATTGGGTTCCTAATCACCAATTATTTCCATCTATGGAGTCAGAAGGTGAAATCCCAACCTCTTCTCCAGGTCGTTTGGAAGTTTCCACTACCCATACTCCCCATGTCGATGTTGAGCAAGGATATGAATTTCCTCTAGAAGGATTTCCTTATATAGGAAGAGTCCCATCTCTTACCTTTCCTGAAACTAGTGGACCCATGTTGCCACATGGTTATACCACTTTAGCTCAGTTAGTTTCGGGTACTCCTAGTGCATTGTCATTGTATGAAAACCCCATTTAGTCTTCCAATGCTATGCTTGCATCAA
This sequence comes from Pinus taeda, assembly GCA_000404065.3. NCBI lineage: Eukaryota > Viridiplantae > Streptophyta > Pinopsida > Pinales > Pinaceae > Pinus > Pinus taeda. The sequence continues at coordinate 92,513 of APFE031328519.1, read as the reverse complement.
GTCCGTTCATTCTGAACATGACCTCTTAAACTTCTGTACAAACTGTTGTCACCTCAGTTCATGTTCAACCTATCATTCTCTCACAACCTATCTCATCATTTCAATCGAATCTTCTGGTACAAATGACTGTTTCAGGTTAGGTCTTGGTAAGTTCTTCTACCCCTCCATCAAGTGGACATAATGTACCACTGCCTAGGGGGCAAGATCCGAATACTCCTCTTGTGTTAGGAAAAACCAATGTGAGTGGATTACAAACTCACATGGTTGGAGTTAATCAACCTTGTTATGGTAGTATTACTAACCTTGCTGGTCCATCTGGGTCAGGTAATGTCTAATATCAGTAACCTTATATGGCTCATATTCCATTCCAACAGGCTCATGTCCCATATGGTTCGTAAGCCTTGGTTAACCCATATTACATTCCTTAAGCAGAAGCTTATGTTCAGCCTGTTCAATCTGTTATTCCTAGTGGATATGGCCAGATTCAATTCAGGAACTATCAATACATCAAGGTATAACTCAAGGAACTGTCCAGCTACCCTTGCAACAACAAGGACAACCTTTGTAGCGACAAGGGAAACCTTTGCAGCAGCAAGGGAAATATTTGCAGCAATAAGGGCAAGCATTGCAGCAACAAGGCCAACTGTTATAGCAGCAAGGGCAATCTTTGTAGCAGCAAGGGCAAGCATTGTAGCAACAAGGCCAACTATTACAGTAGCAAGGGTAACCTTTCTTGTAGCCACAACAGCCTTTGCAGCCGCAAACTCAATTTTTTCAGTAGTCTTCTCAAACTTTGTCTTCGCAAGGCCAACCTTTGCAACAACAAGGTCAACCTTGGCAGCAACAAGCTTTATTTGTGTATCAACAAGGTCAGCCTTTGCAAGCTGAAAGTCAACCCCTGCAGTAGCAGGGTAAATCTCCTTACATCCAAGGTCAACATGTTCAACAACTTTATAACCCGTATGTCGTGTACAATGCTTATTAGCGGCCTATGGTAGGACAATATCAAGCCTATGCTAGACCAAATCCAGCTTATGGTCAAGGTAACCATCAGTGGGGACAAAATGAGGTCTCGTATGGACCAAATCCTCCACTGTGGGGGAAAAATCCTTACCAGCAAGGCTGGAATCCGCAGTTTGGGTCTCCTTAAAGGCCCTATATGCCGTTTAGCATGCAATTTCCTTTCTTGGCTATGTTGGAGCTTCCCGATGTCTCGAGGCTCACAAATGATCTCATTCTTCATTCACCTTACTAGCCTCCAGTTCCAACAAAAATTCCAAGCGATTTCCCCAAATTCGAGGGAAAATATAAGGAGGACCCACAAGCCCATGTGATAACATATCACCTTTGGTGCTCCTCCAATTCATATGTCGATGATTCTATCCATATTTGACTCTTTCATAGAACTCTCACAAGTTTTGTCACTAAATGGTATATCGAGTTGCCTCGAGGTACCTATGGTGACTTCAACTCTCTAGCTATGGATTTCCTCATTCATTTCCAATTGTCGATTCAATATGAAACTGACACTCATTTTCTTACATCCCTTAAGAAAGACACCGCGACCCACATTTCCATCATATCCATGAATGGAAACATCGGCGTCGCCTCATCAAATTTGAGATTGTTGATGAGTTGTTGACATAATGGTTCACAAAATCATTCGTTAGCAAGATTGTTAAGGGCATAGCTATGGGTGGATGTGTTACTGAAGATCAAGCTATTGCCCGTGCCCAGTGTTTAGACTTAGTCTATTTTCAATCTGGCACATTGTACGAGATGTTACCTGATGCTCTGAGACCATCATTGGATCTGACAGCATCAAAGCGTCTGGATACACCACCTATTGACGGTGTAATTGGTTCCACATCTTAGAATTCCGCAAAAGATTCTTCGAAGCAGAAATTTGTCTTGGTTCCAATAATCCCTGAAAGAATTCATCCAGTCCTAGTAAAACCTTTGAGGTACATGATCTCTAGTCTACTATAGCAAATAAGGCCTCTAAAGGTAAAAAGAACAACATAAGTAAGGCCAAAGCCAATGCCCAAAAATAAGACCCTCCTAATCATCTGTTGATGATTCTTCTAAAAGAAAGCTGAAATATCCTTGCCTCATATGTGAGGAGGATCATTACACCAAGGATTGTCCTTGACATTCTAAAATTAATCGCTTGTTGAAAGGGACTTTGGTTGTCTTAAAAGAACCCTTTCCATCTCAGCAGATGCAGTTGGTAGACCAACCTCAGTCTTTTGCTTAGTCAAGTTCACAAGTTTTCATGATGTAAGGTTTATCACCTATCTCGATCGCTACTCAAACTAAGGACTATTAAATCACGCCTAAGAAGATGGTGGGGAAGAAGCTATTGATATTCCTTCTACTTCTACTCCATCCAGTTCTAGTCCGCTCCATATTGAGCACCCCAATAGTGAGTCTATAATTCGACCACCTCCCAAAGGTGTTATTCGGAAATCATTTTTTAATCTGAATGCTAGAGTTGCGCAACATTACAATATTGTTGAGGATTTAGCTTAGGCACCTTTCACAATGTCTACCTTGGAGGTTCTCCAATCCTATCCAACGCAAAAGAAGTAACTATTGTCTGCTATATGTGTGATTGATCCTTCTGATTCAAGTTTGATTACCATTGATCTTGAAAATCACCTGCCTCATCTTCCTCATCAAATTGTTTTTTTTTTTATAGAGGTTCTTATCAAAGGAAATATGATCCATTGAATAGTTATTGATGAAGGTGCCTCTACCTGCATCATGTTTGTTTCATGTTGGAAAGCCATTGGCTCTCCTTCTCTTAACCAGTATTCGAACACCTTTGAAGCCTTTGATGGCAGAGGTTCATTTCCTTATGGTATTCTCACGAGTTTTTCGATTACGTTAGAAGGAAAGATTGTTGAATTAGAAGTAGAAGTTGTAGATGCAAATATCAACGACAACCTTCTTCTCAGGCAAAGCTGGACCCACGCTATGTTTTTTGTGGTTTCTTCTTTGTTCTGCGTGCTTCATTTTCCTCATGACAGAAAAATTGTCATTGTTGATCAACTCTCCTTCTTTTCTTCTGGTTCATCAAACAACAACATCCCTTACATGGGAAATACTAAGATTGCTTACGAGAGTGTGGGGATAGGTCTCTTCAAAGACTCTGCTTTAATGGGTACTTTTACTCTCCCACCTCTAAATATTCATTCAGTCAATACGATCTTGGTCTCTACGGATCCTTGGATTATCCCTACCGCAGATCAAATTGATTTATTGGGTGATGCTATGCCTTTAAGTCCATTGGAGAAAAATTATCAAGAAATTGTCATGGCTTCGATGGCCAGTTCATAAAGTCATATTGTTTTAAGTATGAATTTGGACACTTACGTGCCATCTCCCTGGCTTGGTTCTTTGGATTCTCTGGTTCCTTTGAACCTGACATTCCCGACCTATGAGAGTATCATTGAGGTCATGTCTCTAGATGAAACTCCATGAATGGTCTACATCATCGTTCTTATTTTCTTCCTAGCCTTAATAAGATGCCTTCCTGTATTGAAGCATCTGTTTCTCATTATCCCACGCCTCCACTTTAGGCACCTATCCTGGTGCATGAAGTCTTGTCAGAGAGTAATAAGGGGAACATCATTGCTATTATGTCTCTTGACATTTCCATTAAACCTAGAATTATCAAGAACATTCATATTAGGTTTTCCTGTTCTCCAGATGAGATCAGAATTTACAGTCAACTTTTTAAATAATTTCAAGACATCTTCGCATGGTCATACGAGGAAATGCCTGGTATCGATCCAACAAAAGTGGTGCATAAGATTCTGACTTATCCTTGTGCTAAGCCTGTTTGGCAATGGCGCCCTGTGCACCCTCGAAATGTTGTTGCTATCAAAGCAGAAGTGGAGAAGCTTTTAAAAGCGGGTTTTATTTATCCTATCCCATTGATGGATTGGGTGTCAAATATTATCCCTATTGCCAAAAATAAAGGAATGATATGTTTTTGTGTTGATTACCAAAATATCAATCGCGTATGTCCTAAGGACAATTATCCTACTCCATTTATCATTCAAATCATTGAAAAATGTGCTGGGAGTGAGATTTTCTAGTTCATGGATGATTTTTCTGGCTATAACCAGATTAACATTTCACCCACTAATCAACATAAAACAACCTTTATTTGTCCCCGCTCTTACAAAAAGATTCCTTTTGGCTTGAATAATTATGGCGCTACCTTCCAACGATCAATGTCGTATGCATTTCACAACGTTCGACACATTGTTTAGCCTTACCTTGATGACTTACCACCTCATTTTGCTAAGCTGCGTGACCATCCAGATCACTTGAGATCCATCTTTTTACGATGTCAACATTATAATATCCATCTCAATCTACACAAGTGCGTGTTTTGCATTGATTCTGGTCGGCTCTTGGGTTTTGCGATGCCTCGCGAAGGTATCTGGATTGCTCCTTTGAAAGTTGAGGCCATTATCAATTTACCCCCCCACATCATTACTGCAATTGCAGAGCCTGCAGGGAAAGGCTAATTTCCTCCGTCGATTTGTCCCTAATTACGCTGAGCTCGCCAAAGGTTTTACTCACTTACTTAAGAAGGGGATTCCTTTTATTTGGGAGGAAGTTTCCCAGAAATCCTTTGATGCTTTAAAACACACTTACCAGTGCTCCTTTACTGCATCCCCCCGATTATCATCACAATTACTTCCTATATTTTTCTTCAACTAATACTACTATTGTTATGGTGTTAGTTCAGGATGACGATGATGGCAATGAGCATACAGTTTATTATTTGAGCTGGAATCTTCTCAATACTGAGCCTCGATATTCCCATGTCAAGAAACTTGCCTTGGCAGAATTTCATGCCTTCCAAAGTTTTCGACACTATATCCTTTTACAAAAAACCACAGTGATTTCTAATTGCAACCCCATGACATATATACTGACTCGTTAGTTATTGGGGGGGGGGGAATACTCCAAATGGATAGTAATCCTACAGGAGTTTGATTTGGAATTTACTGCTGCTAATTCAAAAAAATCGCTCGTCTTTGCTAAGTTTATCTGCGCTCTTCCGTCTATAAGCACTTCCACTAATTTTACTGAGAAGATACCCAATGAAACTCTATTTCTGATCAGCACTCTTGACACATGGTATGGAGATATTATCGTTTATCTCTAAACCCAGACCTTCCAATTTTAGTTGTCCTGATCTGACCAACGTTGCATTCAACACCAGTCCCAACCCTATCGGATCCTTGGTGATACATTGTATTGGATCGGTGTGGACTCTGTTCTTCACAGATGTCTCACCCTTGAAGAGGCTAAGAAGGTCTTAAATGATTACCACTCTGGTGTCTGTGGTGGTCATATGTCTGGATATGCCATTGCTCAAAAAATCCTCTGCGCTAGTTATTTCTGGCCTTCTATCTTTAAATATTGCATTCTAGCTGTCAAAAAATTCCATGAATGCCATATTTTCAACTGCAAGTAGCGTGCCTCACCCGCAACCCTACACCCAGTAATTATCGTTGGCCCATTTTCTAAATGAGGCATTGATTTCATGACATGTAACCCTCGCTCTACCGATGGGCATGGTTATATAATCATTGTCGTCAACTATTTCACTAAATAGGTCGAGGCGATGCCTACATATAATGTTGATGGTATTACTGTTGCTCAGTTCCTTTTTAACCATGTCATAACATGTTTTAGTGTTCCTCAAGATATCATGACTAATCATGGATCACATTTTCATCAGCACATGATGGCAGAGCTGACTGCTTAGTTGGGCCTTCGACATGATAGCTCAACTCCTTATTATCCGTAGGCCAATGGCCAAGTTGAGACAGTTAATAAAGTTTTGATTACTATGCTTCAATGTACCATTGGGAAGCACAAAAAGGATTGGCATTTGATGATGTTCTCAACTCTTTGGGCTTACAAAATTTTTTCTAAGATGGCCATTGGATTTACTCTATTCCACTTGGTGTATGGTTTAGAGGAAACTCTTCCAATTGAATGTGAAATCCCCTCGCTTAAACTATTTATTGAACTTCTTCTGAATACCTCTCTTGAAGAGGAGCATCTATTGTATCTTGATAGGCTTGACAAGACTTGTTGCATTGTTGTGATGGTCATCAAAGCTCAAAAGAAATGATTGGCACAAGCCCTACATCGTCAAATGTGTCTTACAAAAAGGTTCTATGTGCTATGTGATTATGAGGGAAATGCATTGTCACAACCTTGTAATGGGTTGTATCTCAAGAAGTATTATGTGTAAAATTCATGTAATGACTTTTGTACATTAGTGTGTTAATTCATTAGTGTGCATTTTTTTATTTCTGGTGTGTTTGTTTGCTTTGCAGACATGTGTTTTTCTGCTTACCCTATGTTCCACTTGGTTTGCAGATGCCATCAAGCCACTACATTGGTTTTGTTGATGGTGCTTGTCATAGCACATAAAATCTGTCTTCCACAACATGGGTACCCTATGACCCTAATGGCGAGCTGATTAACTTACAAGGTATCTGCCTTGGTCGAACAACCAATAATATTGTTGAATATAGTGCAGTTACTGAACTCTTGTCAGAAGCAGTTGCTCTTGGCATTAGGGATTTAGTTGTCAAGTTGGATTTACAGCTTGTTGTGTTACAATTAAACAATCATTACTCAGTGAGAAATCCACAAATATTGCATATGTATCTGCGTGTTAGACTGCTAGAAAGAAATTTTGATTTCATTACATATCAACATATTCCACGTAATTTAAATACATTAACAGATGCATTAGCAAATTTTGTTCTTGATAGGCATTTGCGTCATTTATAAAACTGATCATGTTATGGACACAGAAGTATGAAATAAAACATTCATATATATATATATACTATAATTATATATATATATATATATATATATATACATATATATATATTATATATATATATATCGTGTATGTTGGAGTGTTTACATCAAAATATCAAAAAATAGAGTGTTTTGGGACACTTGGATTTCAAAGCCTACAAAATGTGTAAAGGACCTAGATAAACTATCAGCCTACACGGTGCTCATGATAGCACAAGACCACTCAAATCGCTCGGCCTAGCAGCTGACGTAGTCTTGTAGAGACTCCCACTGTGTGTCTCTACCAACGTAGTGGAACATCATCAATAGTGGCATACTTTGGAACTCCACGAGTTATAGCCTCTATATTGTGCTTCATCTTAGCTAAGGGGTCTTCCCCTTCTTTGTAGTCTACACCCACTATCTAATGTGCAACTCGTCGTGTTATTGGTGACATGCCTGGTGGTCTCTCTAGTCCCACATCTACACAATTATCACAAGTTGAGTCTTAGTTTACACTTTTACAAAAAACCATAAAACTTGAAAAAATCCAAAAAACAAGTTTTTACCTACATCAGTCCACTATTCTCCTGGTGGAAAAGGTAGATCTAAATCCCACATGAAATCCGTGCCAGCATAAGTGTAGTCATCCACCACGAGTAGTTGACATTCTAGCCAAACGAAAAATTGTGGTGGGTAATGCATATGTTGACTCATTCCTCCTCGAGGCATGAGTTGACTCCATCGCACAAGTCTTGGATCTCGGGGGGCAGGATCTGGTACCTTTACCTACTGATACTAGAATAAGGGCACTCGCTCTAAAAAGAAGATCACCAATATCGAACTGAACCCGAATTGTTTCAGGTGTCCCTGCTTCCCCTTCATCAGTTGTCATCTCATGTTTGTCAAAAGACTTCCACACCAGTTGAATACGGTGGGAGTCAAACATGTGATAGCATATTGGAACTAAGATTTTGAAGCCTCATGCAAGGTTTGCATGCCGACTACATGCGCCATAGTGAACAAAATCATTCTCAAGATGAGGTTGTTGGTGATTGTCACTATCTTCACCTTCCCTCCATTGGTCATTGCGTCACCAGGACAATGCCTTTGGAATAGAGTCCTTGTACTTTCACCTCCTTGGCGAGATCCAAAGAGTTGGACCACTTCCCCTCATTGGGACAATCCCATGATGAAGTAGATATCCATCTTCTCAAGTTCTAGTTCCTGGCCTTTTAGGATGAATATCTCTTGATCCACATCCCAAAGGCTGATCAAATAGGGCAACAATTCCATACAAGCCCTTAACCCTATGCTCCTAAAGAATTTTAGTAGCCCACAATTCCTTAGAGCATTTATGCATTCGGGATCCTAAGCTGTTTGGAAGTCTTCGGCCTCATGGCCTGTTTCTTTCCATTCCAATACCATTTTCTCCTACAAAATATCATTTAAACATACATGGATTGAAATCATCAATTTTTGCTTTAAAAGAGGATTTTCTTCCCAAAAAAATCTACCTTGACGACATCGCATGAGCCTTTGAGCTAAAGCGCGATCATCGCGGGTCCGATGACCATACCCGCGATGGTCACCGACACCCTAAAATTTCAAAATCCTCCCTTATAGCATAAAAATAACCATTTAAAATGCATCAAAAAAGTGATTAAATGCAAGAGCAAGGATGAGCCTCTTACCTGTCGCAAACGGTTCATGAAATGGTACCCTAGATCTCCCGCAATAGCCACTAGAAAATCAAGAGAATTAGGGCACAAAATGCACTTTCAGAGCTTACTATGGTAAAATGGTAAAATGAAATTACTTTTGGCTATTTATAAGTTTTGCAAGTCATTATTGTCAATATTTTCATAATATTTTAATATTTTCTCTCGATATCAGTGATGGGTGTGTCTCTTGTGCAGTTATAGGTACCTTCAAAGTGAACAGTGATCATTATTGACTGATTCTTACGAGTTTTATTTTATCTCTTTTTCGGACTCACTAAATAAGCGAAAAAGGAACCCCCTTGGAGTCATATTTGAGATCTTTTCCGACTCTCGAAAACTGAAAATATTGTCGAGTACTTGTTGTTTTGAACTTGTTAAAGTAAATGAACACCTCAATATATGTTTACCCATTTTTTGGGCTGAGAATGACTATTTATGAAAAAGGTACACCTTGGTCGATATGGTCAAGAGGTTCCCTCGGATATTGTTTTCTACCTTTTCAAATTCAGGGGGTAAATTACGAAAAGGTACATGATGGAGTTTTCTTTTTTGTTTCTTTTTCAAACTCTCTAAATATGACAAAGATACAGAGTTATTCTTATGTCAAACTTGTTAAAGCTTTACGACGAAAGACTTGTCACCATGATGAGACTGAGCTTCTCCTTCCTAGAGCTCGTAAAACTTACTAGGATGGATTCATTCGAAGAATGAACTTACATGACAAGCATATGCTATCCCCTTCAAGCTTGTGATAAAAATAAATGGGGTACTTGCTAAAAATAGCGGGGGGAAAATGAATATGAGACAACCTTTATATAGGCAGCATGTCACTTTTGAACATGACACTCATCTGCTCTCGTGTCGGGTTTGGGATATCCTCACTCAGTCACTTGTCCTCCCAGGTTTGGGTGATCCATTTTTCCTCTCATTTAACTATTCCATTTTTTCATCATGACCTTTAGTCCTATGATGAGTCAAATGTTGCCACACTCTGGAGTCATGTCATCGATGTTCAAGAAAATTCCAATCTCTAGTTATTTACCTATACATTGTTTGAGTCATTGTTACAGTCCCGAATATTATTCCACTTTATTCCTTGTTTCATGTCAATGATGGAGGATTCATCATTACCCTCCTTTGATGGGTGACTTCCCGTCGACTTCAGCTCATTATCCAGGAACATGACATAGAAACTTCCTTTCAGTACCTTAGAGATGGCATGCCCTAATGGCCAGTTCTTCACATTCGACAACAGGTCTTCATTATTGGCTTTTGATCAGATGATTCCATGAGTGTTTGACCTTAGTTTCATTATCACATTCACGGATTGTATTTTTGTACCTCGAAATCCATTTTAATTATTGGTGGTTTCTCTCATACCTGTTAACGGTCCACATCATTGGTCAGTCATCAGGTGGTTTTCTAGCATGTTCGACTTCAACACACTTATTTGCATGTTAGGATTCGTACATTGATCGGGCCAGGATAAAACGCAAGTCCCCGAGTCTTGTCTGTTATGACTTAGGTTTCATGGAGTTATATGTCATTCATGATTGTACACATGTTTCTACTATACGGATCGCTGTGACCATACCATGGGAATTTGTATTTATGACAATCCTCATTATCTGGATGGTTGCGCCCATACCATAGATCTTTTCATATAGTTTTCATCATCCAGATGGCTGCGTCCATGTCGTAGATTCATGTCTTGATCTCATATACATATATGTATATGCATCCTTGATTTGCAGGTCTCTTGACAGTGCATGTTGGCATCCTTTCAAGAGCTTGTAAACCATCTCATCCATCGCTCCTTGTTCTGACTTCATGCTTTAGGGGCATCTGTTACAAAGTATTTTTTCACACCTCCTGCACTTCCCTGTGACATACCCTGAAGTGCCCAAAACATGACCATTATATAGTATACTCATCCATGTAAGCAGCTCATATCCTTCCTAAGACTTCATTTGGAGAATTTCTTTAGCTTTCCCTGAAGAAATAGCTCTTAAAACCCTAAAATGAGAGTCATCGCTCTTATGAGGCTTAAAATAATGATGGTCGACTGTTGCACTATGTATGACCCATTGTGGCATCTATTTGTTCCCTTGCATACCTGCGATGATCCAAAAAAGGTAATTTTCCCAAAGGAGATGAGAAGCTTCATGATCTAGAAGCTTCTAGAGCGATGACATGGAGGTGGTTTCACATAGATGAGGTCGAATCCTCCCATTTTGACCTCTTTGTCTTATCTCTATGAGCTACCTACTTGAGATTTGGGCATAATCCTATCTTTCGAGAAGTCCTAACTCCCTATTCCAGCCTATAAATTCCTCTTCTCCCATTCCCAAATGGTTCTTCTATGTCTATTTGCACCCCTATGCTGAGCTTGCGCCTAGAGACTATTCATTAGACTTGAAGGAGTGCTTGGAGCGTTTCTTGGCTTGGACTTGGATTACCACTCAAGGAGAGCCTTTCAACATCAAGGTTTTGGTTGTAAGATTCCCTTTATTCCTTAAATTATATACAATTGCTGGTTCATCTTCCCAAAATATATATATTCATGTATTTATTAGCTTGACATTCCTTGATTAGTTCAGTAGGTTTTTATTGGATTTGCTATTGATTTTGGCATGCTTTGTTGTCTCTTGATCAATTGTGCGGGTACGTAAGCACTGAGAGAAGCAGGGACAATTCTGTGACACAAGCGGTTTGAGGCCCTCAACAAAGAAAATTGAAACATCAGAACGAGGTAGGTCATCTCTTTCGTTCTATTTTTCAATTATAACCTAGGAAGATGTCTAGTTTATTGTCACTTCAGTTGATATACCCACTCATTGGGCTAGAGGGTTCATCTTTATCCGCATAGAGGATTAACCTTGTCAACATTACTGTTGTGATGTTCATATTGACATGCTTCCACCCTTTTTCTTACTGCTATATCTTGGCAAAGTCAAACTATAGTGCTCCAGCTAATATTGGCACTAACCTCACTACAAGTGTAGGCTCTATTTTCCTTTCTTCTCTAATCATATCCACTATTTGCACGGATTGTCTAACTACCTGTCCCAAAATTTTAAGTTTTATGATCTTCTCCTCCACACTTGTGAGAAGTGCACTGTAGCGATCTTCCCACTTATTCCATGACTCTGTTGTTGCCTCTTGAATTCTATCCCTAATCTACTCCATGTCCCATCAGTTAGGATCGTTTGCGTGAAATCATTCATCTTATCTTCCTTTTGCTTCTTTTTAGTTCTTGAGGTAGCTTCAACAACTTCCTTCCTCTTCTCTATGACAGTGGGATCTATCTCTATCTTTACCGACTCATTATTTTGCCAGTCTCCTTCACGAGGATCCTGGAGACCCTTATCATGTTGCTCCTCTTCCTTTGATTCTTGCTCATCCTTGTCTTTGTCCTTTCCATTCGCTTCATCATGCTGCGAGGTGTCCTCTTCTGTCGCACTATATTTTTCCTTTGCCTCTGCCTCTGATGTAGTCATGCTTTATGCGAGCCACTATTGTAGTAGTGCGAGGAGATCATCTTTTGTGGCTAAGTATGGTAGAGGATGCCATTTCTTCTTTGTATCCTTACGAGCTTGTATATAGACTTTATGGAAATCAGCCTTAAACTTTGCAACAACGTTATACTACTCATATAGACTCAATGAAAGGCTAGGATGTCAGTTCACCAACATATGCAATTCCATGTGATATAACATGAAAATCATCATGTTATCCATTAGTCATGATGGTTGTGTGGTATAACATAGTGAGGCATACCACGTTGCTTCACATACATCTGAAGCTACTGGAGGGAACTATGAATCCTGCGGCTTTGTCCATGACAACATTGCAAAAATTAAAATTAACCTTGCATAGTGAAATATTATACCTTTTTCCTGAACCTCGCAGCAGTCATCCAAAAATTCTTTGCAAAGGTATTCAGCTTAGTTGTACTAAACCCCATTGGCTAATGAAACCAACACTGCAGGGACTTCATTAACCCGACACTTTGTCATGATATTCCCGGCCAATATGTGTGCCACGAAGTGAACTACCTAGTCACTGATTGAGTTTATATCATATCCCTGCTCTCCTTTTGTCAGACGGAATTTCTTCTTCATGTTATCCGCTATGGCATGGTCCTAATCTTTTCTAATGAATTCTTTCGTGGGGTTCCACCCTTGATGTGGCAGTCCAGTGATTCTCCATATCAACATTGGATCTATAAGGATGTTATTTTCCATCCATAAGAATCCATTGTGCACTAGCACGAGCATCAGTCGCGCACAAGTCGTGCTCCGCAGACTTTTTCCGAAGTGTGACACATTCAGCATGTTCATCAATCCTAACTGCACCAATCTGTTTGCCCACTGTTGTGGTTCTAACCTCGTCACTCTTATTTCTAGGTAGCTTACCTGTTTCAAATATCTATCTGGTGCGAACTGTGGGTATTTCTTCCTGTTGTTGAAGTCATAGCTTGCAAACTTCAGTTGTGGTATTTTCCCACGTAATTCCCCTATAAATGGTACTTCCTCTGGCAATAAGGGTGTGAAGGTGCCAAACTTTGCATCATTCGAGTCTTTCACTATTTTAGCATTCGGTTTTATCAACAAAATATATGGTGGGAGAGGTGATGGAAATTTTCTGTCGTTTGTTTCTATCTGCTCTACATGCTCCACTTCTTCCTCACCATCTCTTACTTGCTCGGGTTGTTGTTGAGGTTCGACATGTTTCTTATCCTATTTCTTCTTTGTTCTCTCTTCCTTGGTTGGTTTCTTCCATGGAGATCAACATTGTTTTTGTGATGATGTTGTTGTGTGCATACCAACTTCCATGATTCTAGATAAGCCCTTCTTACAAAAATTACGAACAATTTCTTCCCAAGAACACTCAAACAACATACAACAATGAGAATTTTTGCAACTTGTTCGCACTATCAACACTCAAACTCTCAATTCAGTAAAGTTCCAAGTTTGGGCAGGACACAATTTTTTATAGCAATTTCGAGTTTCCAACCCCCATCATTAGCTTAGATTTTATCCAGATTGTGTTCAGATTGTGTTCATTAATTGCATATATATCCTTAGATCTTGCTAATCTATCCTGATAAATGCAACTTTATGCTTGTTTCAACATTAACTTTTCCCTTTTAATGGTTATATTTTTCTGGCGAACTTCGACACATCCCATATTGTAGTGAACAACCATTCTTATGTCACAACTCCTATGTACATCAACATAATCCAGACTGTAGTAAAGTAACTTCCTACATCGAAGCTCTCTAGAGTGTAGTTTATAGTCTAGTGCCTACTTTCAACTACAAGTGGCACTAAGAATTTTCTCCTTTCTTCTTTAGAGTGAGGCTATAGGGATATCGTTGTCCTTGTAAAGCTTCAACTTGCTACCATTTTCTCTTCCTTGGATAAATTCTCCATTTAACTTTGTTAGTTGAATTATGCCTCCATCAATAATATGATTGATAATATATGGGCCCAACCAATGCATCTTGATTTTCTTGGAAATTTCATAAACTTACTGTCATAGAGGAGAACAAGGTCTCCTACTTGGAATTTTTTTTGCTTAATATGTCTGTCATGCCAGGCCTTTTCTCTTTCTTTTTGTACCTGTTGATGGAATCTTGTTATAAATATGTCTTCTTCTAAAGAAATCAACAACGACATTCTTTCCTCCATTATATCAAAGTTTTCCATATCTGTAAAAGTTGCAATCCTCAAGCAAGGCACAATGTATTTCATGGGCATCACAAATTCTTTCCCATAAACTAACTTGAATGGTGTCTGACCTGTCAACTTTTTACATGTGGTCCCATAAGCCCATAAAATTGTTGGGATTCTAAGGTCCCAGTCATCTATGTTCACATTTCATACCTTAGTCAATGCATCCTCCAAAATCTTATTGAATGCTTCTGTTATTCCATTGGTTTGAGGGTGATAAGGGTATTTGATGATAAAATTGGAATTCCTTCGTTGATGCTTCAATAGTCTTATTTAGGCAATTTGAACCTTGGTCACTCATCAAAATCTTTGGACATCCAAATATAGACAATACATACTCAAAGTTAAACTTTGCAACAATCTTTGTGCTGTAGTCCCTCACTAGTTGTGCTTCAGCCCATCTTGTAAAGTAATCAGTTGTTGTAATTATGTACCTCACACCAGTCCTCTTTCTAGGTGGGTTGGTGGGTCCCACAAAATCGATAGCCCACTTATCAAAGGTCTGCAATGTAACTTGTGGTACCAATGGAATCTCATATTTTCTTGAAGGTTTTCTTGTTCTTTGATACACATCACATGCTCTGCAATACTCCTTTGCATCTTTGTGTAGTGTAGGCCACTACAATCCTACTCTCAAAATCTTCTGCACAATAGCTTTTCCTAGAGAGTGTCCACCAGTTGTGCCATCATGAGATTCTGCTAGAATCATATGTCTATCATGTTCAGGAACATATATGCACAATATTTCATCTAGTCCCATCTTATATAATTGTCTTGTTATTAATGAAAATTCAGTTGCCTTGACCACTATTGTTTTCTTTTGTTGTGTATACTCTAAAGGAGCAGTCCCTGTGGTAAAAAATTAAATGATATCTGCAAAATGGTCATCTACAACTATGATTGCAAATAAAATGTACATCAAGAATATTATCCTCTATGCTAGTTGGTTCTTCCCCAGTTTCCAATCTTAATAGATGATCATGTCCAACATTCAGTCTTCTTGGTTTAATAATTATTTCAAAGTCATATTCCTGGAATAATAATAACTATCTACAAATATTTCCTCCTAAGACATCCTTATTGACCAAATAATTCAGTGCATAATGATATGTAAACATTTTAAAGTGTGATCCCAACAAATGGTGTCTAAATTTCTGCAAAGCATACACCATGGCTAGTCCTTCCCTTTCTATAGTGGTATAGTTATTTTATGCAATAGATAACTTTATACTTACAAAATCTATAGGGTGATCAATTTCTCCTGCACCAAGTTTGCCAATATTACTCCCAAAGATATATAAGAGGCATCCACATTGACATGGAATTCCTTATTCCAATCAGGGAACACTAATATAGGCACAAATAACATTTTTTCTTTCAATATGTCGAGGCTCTTTTGACATTCTTCATTCCACTAAAAATTTAAATCCTTCTTTGAAAATCTATCCATAGGCGGCACAGTGATTTGCGCATACCCTTTGATGAATTTCCTATAATACCCAGTATGTCCCAATGTACTGCGAAGCTATCTTATTGTCTTGGGTGGAGGTAAAATCACAACGATAGCAATCTTAGCAGGGTCCACCATTAGTCCTTGCTTACAAACAATATGTCTCAACAATACGTCGAAGGGTACACAAAATATGCATTTCTTTAAGTTCAAAGAGATATTATACTGTCTACATGTGTCGAGCATAAGTCTTAAACTTTCAACGTGTTTTCTTAACAATCCAAATACTCTCCAATCATCAAAATATACTTCTAAAAACTTATGGATGTATTCCTTAAAAGTTGCAACCACCACTCTAAAAAATATAGTAGAGGCATTCTTTAATCCAAAAGGCATTATTGTGTATTGATATGAGCCCCATTTTGTAGAAAATGTGGTCTTATGTCAATCTTCAGGTGCAATCCTAATCTGATGATAACCTGAAAATCCATCTGTAAATAAGTAAGCTTCTTGACCTCCTACATTATCTAGCACTTCATTGGTGAAAGGGGTAGGGAAGGGATCATGTAAACATGCATCATTTAACTTTCTCAAATCAACATAAATCTTGATTTATCCTTTGAGTTTTCTTTTCTTGCACCATCATAGGACTCACTCATTCTAATTCTTCTACTATTTCAATAATTCTTGATGTTATCATATTATCAAGCTCTATCTTTAATTTTTTCTTATACTTTGGGTTCAACCTGTAAGGTCTTTGTTTGACTGGCTCCGCATTAGGCTTAAGGGGAATCTTCATAACTCCTAGATCTCCTATAATATAGTTTATCTCTAAAAACTTGGTGGGAAAAAGTTCTTGGTACTCATGAAGTAAATTTGCAACTTTACTAACTATCTCTTCATCCCAATAGTCTCCTGTTGTTGCAAACTTAGGTTCCTTCTCTAATCCTATGTTTACCTACTTGGTCTTCAGTGGCTTCATTATATCTAGTATCTCTAATTCAGGTCCATTTACTTCATAGTATCCTTCTAATTCTGCTATGTCGATGTTGCGAGGATATTCTCCTTCTTCTACAGTAAGGTTATAGCATTCTAGAACATTTTATATTTGTGCAGCCCAATTAGGTCGTTTCCATGTCAATGGTGTTACATTCTCAAATATCTTCTTAATTGTTTGAAGGGCCAAATCTATGTATGGGAAATCATCCTCAAAGATAAATTTTAATATGAAGCCATCAACCATGTCTGCCCATTTTACTGTACCATGTCAAAGCTCTATTTCTAAGTACCAGTTCTTAGGGATTGTCTCTAATGTATGAATGAATCCATGTACCCATTCTTACTATGGGCCATCTCCTTCCATGCAGTAGTGCATAGCTAGATATGTTTCCTAGGATTAGTTTCACCAACATATTTTATTTCGATTTCTATATCTATCTGTCCAAACCTTATCCACATCAATCTTCGACATTCCTTCCAACCTTCTATATTATTTTTGTGTGCATCCCACCATCTAGAAAGGGTAGCTTTCAGTGCTATATCCAAGGCTAACAACCTTTGATTCTCTGGAACCTATTTCTCATAATCATCAACAAAAGTATTTATATCACCCAGGCCATCATAAGAAGGCAGATTACACACCTCAAATATCATACAACGAACAAATTTGGTAATTCTTGCACAAAACCTTGTGGATACTTCATGCAACCTATTCTGCCAATTTTCTAACTCTTCTTCTGAATCTAAGGTACAAGAATTATCATGCTCCCAAGTTAAATTTCCTTCTGTAGTAGGGTTAACCAAATCATATTCCTTTGTTGTAATCTGATAGATATTATCTATATCAGTTGCACAACATTCTTCTCTAACTAGTTCTGTATATCTTACTCCTTCTGATGGATCCAAGGGAGCAATTACTCTCATATTATTCCCTTAAAATATCATTTGTCTCTTCTTCAAATTAGTTATAGCCATATTTTCAAACACCCAATCAAGTCTAAGCAATGTAGGATAAGGGAACTATCATCAATGATCTTTATTACTTCAAAATCAACAGTAGTGTGAACTCCTTCAATGTCCACTGTTACACCTGGTAGTCTTCCTAAGGGGAAAATATTTTGTTGATTTGTCATCCTTAAATGGATAGGTGACCATTGTATCTTTGCCTTACCCATTAACTCCCATGTCTGCTTCGTTAAGACTAGCATCAGATATCGTTGTGCGGTCCACTTGCCGCTCCACTGCTCTACTGCACGGTATAAGGGCATCAGAGTGGGTCAAAGCCCCTCCTTTTTGTAAAAATCATGTAATACTGTAAAATATGAATGGTTTTTAGACCATCATAGATTGCTTTAGGGAGCCCATGGTATATGGACCATGGTATTTTGATGATATATCCCTTGATGTAGTAGTATATATAGATATCAATAATAAAGAAGAGAGACATCACATCTTCAATTGAATGGTTGTATTCTTGTGATCTGTGGTTTGGAAAAGAAAGTGAGGCTCTGCAACTAGGTGCGCAAAGGCCTGAGTCTACAGCTGAGTGCGTAGATGACCTACAACTTAGTGTGCAGGTCAAGAACTATGCTTTGTACAATATTCATTATTATGAGTAACAATTCTTGTGGACGTAGTTCCACATTGGGATGAATCATTGTAAAATTGGTGTCTCCATGTGTATATTTGCTTACTATCTATTGTAGCGTAGAATTTTATTACAGTTGCACTTTATTTTAGTACACTGATGATTTATGGATTTATATGATATGTTAAGTAATTAGACGAATGTGGCAAAGTAATTTATGAATGTTAAGCATAAAAAAACATAATAATAACACATCGCATCATCCCTCAAGGCTGCAGAAACCTGGTTCTGCAACCTCCCATAGGCACTTCAGGTAAGACTGCAATCTGCTTACAGATCATTGCCGAAAGGGCCAGAAATTAAGGGTTTTTTTGGTGCGCAATATAGATCAAACCTGGGTCAACCTAAATCATAACCAACAAATGGTTTCGTTTTCATGTGTCTATGCACTCAACTGCAGACTCAGGCCTCTGCACACTTAGCTACAAAGCCTTACCTTCTCTTCCCAAACAACAAATCATAAGAGTACAACCATTCAATTCAAGATGTGATGTCTCTCTTCTTTATTATTGATCCCTATATATACTATTACATCAAGGGATATATCATCAAAATATCATGGTCCATATACTATGGGCTCCCTAAAAAAATATACAATGGTCTAAAAACCATTCATCTTTTACAATATTACATGCTTTTTACAAAAAGGAGGGGCTTCGACCCACTCCGACGCCCTTATATCGTGCGGTATATTCCAATTTATACATTGTGCAACTCACTTGGGGCTCTTCTGCTCTACTGTGCAGTCCACTTCACGCTCCGCTGCATTCTCCATTGCGCACTCCGCTTAGCTCTTTCGGCAACAACCTACAAGAAAATCACAGTCTCGCCCAAAGTGACTATGGGAGGTTGTAGAACTAGGTTTCTGAAACCTTGAGGGATGATGTGATGTGGTATTATTATGTTCTTTTATGCTTAACATTCATAAATCACTTCGCCACATTCATTTAATGATTTAAACTTACCATATAAAGCCATAAATCATCATTGTACTAAAATAAAATGCAACTGTAATAAACTGCTACTCTACAATAGATAATAAGAAAATATACACATGTAGACACCAATTTTACCATGGTCCATCCCAATGTTGGACTACATCCACAAGAACTATTGCTTATAATAATAATTCTTGTATAATAAACAGTTCCCGACTTACGCACTCATTAGGGGAATTTTGAGCTCTAAATTGGGCCTCCTAAGAAAAATGTACAACCAAAATAAAATTTATAAGAACCAATAGGATTCAAGATGATGATGTCAACCATGGGGGATGATACACCATTTTTGGAGTAAAAAATAAAATATTAAAAAATAATAAAATATTAAAACTACTTTTTCAACTCGTATTTTCAACTTATCTCCCTAAGGTTTTACTCAAATTTTGAGCGTGAGTACTCATTGGATGAAAAATTTAATTCCTCATCCAAGGAGTACCTATGTTGCATACTTTTGATGGACCCTGCTACATGAAAAATTAAAAATACATGAAAAACATGATTGCGATCACATTTTTCATGTATTTCTCATTTTTCATGTAGCAAGGTCCATAGAAAGTATGCAACATGGGTACTCCTTAGATGAGGTATCAAATTCTACATCCAATAAGTGTTTCCTCTCATAATTTGAGTAAACCCATAGGGAGCTAAGTTGAAAATATGAGTTGAAAAAATTGTTTTTTTCTTTTTTTTCCCTCTAAAATTTGATGATGTAATCTAATCTTATTTTATTATTTCCACTATTGTTTTATAATTTCCTTAGGTGGCCCATTTTATACCTCAAAAATATCCTAATGAAACTACAAGTCGTCTGCGCACTCAACTAGAGAGCTTTGCCTTCTTTTCCAAACCACATATCACAACAATACAACCATTCAATTCAAGATGTGATGTCTCTCTTCTTTATTATTGATCCATATATATACTATTACATCGAGAGATATATCATCAAAATACCATGGTCCATATACCATGGGGTCCCTACAACAATCTACGATGGTCTGAAAACCATTCATATTTTACAATATTACATGCATTTTACGAAAAGGAGGGGCTTCAACCCACTCAGACGCCCTTATACTGCGCATTATAGTCCAGGTCTACTTGACACTTTGCTACTCTACTTCATGGTCCACTTCGTGCTCCACTGCACTCTCCACTGCACACTCCACTCCTCAAAATGCGGAGTCTTTACCAAAATTTAGGCCAAGTTGGGTTGCGCCCAACAACTACTCCCCAATATTCAGCTTAATATTATGCCACTTCCCTAAACAATTTATGGTACCTGCGTAGGCAATTATGACTTGAAATTCTAGTATTGGATATACAAAGAAATTAAGAAGTTTTTCCAATTTGTAATTGATGTAGTTATGGGGACAACCTAAATCAAACACTACTATTATCTTTTTCTTTGTATATATACTTTTATGTTGAGGGAACACAGAGTACTAATGTTGGCTAACACATGACAAGAGATTGTTGGAGTAGTCTCTTCTAGCTCTAGATCTTGTGAATTTTCCACTTCTTTATCTTCTTCATCTTCACAGTGTATGTAAAATAATTTCTTCTCACTATGTTTATGCCCTTTACTATACTTTATATCATACTTGAAACATATTCCTTTTTCTCTTCTTTCATCCATCTATTGAGGAGTCAACCTTTTCAGTGTAGGAAAGGGAGATGGTTTTCTTTATAATTCTTAGTGACCAATTTTCCAATGGCCATATTTTTACAGTCATATTTCTGTATCATACTAAAAGCATTCTATAGATATTTAGGTTGAAAGAGAGGCACCCATGTTTGATGCTTTCCTTTCAAGTTCCCATAAATAGGTCTAATAAATTATCCTTTGAAATATTCTTTACTCTTAGACTCAACTTTTGGAATTGTTGAATGTGATAATTGAACCTTTTTGTCAAAGATTTAACAAATGGCTAAATAATATGTTGTTCTTAATATCCCCATAATGTCTATCAGTTCCTCTATAAAAATGGACCAAGATATGACATAATCCTTTTTTCTTACTGTTATAGACATATTTGTGCACTACAACCCCAATCATATATGTCCATAAACCAAGGGCTTCTGAGTCCCTAACAGTGCTTTTTCACACCCTAAAGGAACAAGGTCAGCTGATTACATCATCTCCCAAAAGTTCTCCATGGAAAACTGCTCAGAACTGGTCAAAACTAGACCATACAGACTGCTAAGTGCTAAGGGTGCAATGCATCTCACCTGCCACATGCAAAAAGTGTGATGCATACTGAAAATCCCTTATGTAGGGTACGGTGGGCGAGAGTAGACAAATGGCAGAGACAATTTGCAAGGTGGATGATCATGGAATCTTCCAGAAACTTCTCCTGTGACACTTGCCTCTCTGAATTCGCCCAGGGATGAATAGAGATCATGAATCTCCAAGGGGAACAAAGAACTATCAGAGAGAGGACACTAATCAAAATCCTAGAAGCTAACTCACCCCCCTGCAAACATCTATATATGGATCCCTCATCCCAGAGATCCAGGGGCTGGAATTTTGTATCTTGTAAGGAAGTGTTGTTGGTTTCTTAGTGGAATATCATAGTGTTGGGTGATATAAGCTTTTCATGAGATGAAGAAGGGCTTTCATGCTGGGAGGATGATGCTGGGTCAGATCAATGGGTTGTAATCCTCTCTTCTAATCTTTCTATCAATAAAGCTATTTGAGTTTTCCTCCACATTCTGGTATGTTTGATGATATATGCATTTGTGTGGTCAATATATATCTGGTCCTATATTGTTTATGATTGTAGATCTCTGTACTTTGAAGGTATTATGCTGCTTTGACTTTAAAGGTACTCTTTGAAGCGGGGTAAGCAAAGAAGGAGCAGCAAAGATCTGTCAGAGGGGAGAAGGAACAAGCAAGGAACCAAGCGAGAGATCGAGGTTGGTATTCTTTGCTCCTCTCCTATCTACTTCTCATAAAGGAAAATGAAAGTAACTTTAGTTTGTTTATTTCTAAGATAGCTACCCGTCTTAGTGGGACTAGCAGCTCTGCATGGAAATTATATTTCCCAATAAAAAAATGGCGACTCCACTGGGGAGCGAATAGCTTGTTTGCTTGTCTATATTTTTTTGCTTTATAAACTACAGACGGAGCCTGAAGTTAAGCCAGCTAACCTTTGAACTACATTTGCTATGCAAGTGCAAAGTAGATCAATTTTGCTTCAGTCCATCTCCGGGTTTTGTTTATAAACTGAACAATTGATTTGCAAACATCCTAATTGCCCTGGTGGTGGCTCAAGTAACCTCATTAGATCAGCCCCTATGATTTGCATTTACTGACTATCATTAGCTTGGCCTAAATCCCTGAACTAAGCTGCAAACTATGACCAAAAACCAAGTTGAAAGCTCGTCCCTGGACCATCGCACCTTCTCCTCTTGGAAATCTGGATGCATCGCACCTCCCGTGTGCAGTAGGTGAGATGCAACCCTGTTTCCCTGTGTTATAGGTGCGATGGTCAGATAAGACTGTTTCTGCCTCCAGATTTTGGTTTTTCTTCACTCTCTTCAGATTTATCCAGGAGTCTTGCTATCTGTGATTAGTATACCACTATGGAAACTCCCTTCGTTTACATTATTCAGCCTCCATTGTACAAAGAATTGTGAATGTTTTTATGTATTGTTCGCCATTTACAGTTCTCCTTTACAAAGAAGTAGCTTAGTCAAACTGTTGTCTTTTGATTTAGAAGTGTTGCAAGTGTCATTTTCAGTCAAAGAAAAGAATCCTACTATTCTTGATGGTCAATTACACTGTTACTCTTGTATTTTATTTGAATTAATAGTTTTTCAAGTGTTGAAAGCAGTTTTCAATTCAAAATCGCAAAGTGTCGTCATTATCTTCCTGTCGTCATTTGAAGAGAAAATTGTTAGTACTGTTGTTTTGAAAAGATGATTCAAATTTGTACTTAGCATTCTTTTTGTCATTCACACATTAAGAAGCGGAAAAAAAAATACATGCATGTGCATTTGCATTTATACTGATTGTTGATTTTGATTTAGGACAGTGCATCTAGTGTGTGCTCTCTGCTCTATGTTGAAAGAATCCTGCTTCTCTTTCCTTAGCAGCTAGGATTTTCATTGCAAAAATAAGAATAAATGATTGTTTATCATCTTAGATTGCATTTTAGGAATTGTATATCTACATCACCCGGTGAACCTCAAAGGAAAACTTCTTAAGAAATATCAACTGTAAAATAAATTCAATGAACATAAAAATGCTTTGGAACCTAACGCACAACATTTAGAAGTCTAGGCTAGAGACGTATTCCAGCGTCGTAAAGCCTAGTAACTATCGCTTTCATCGTAGGTTGGGTGATTCCTCCTCTTTGAGACGACAAGTGCTAGTACGGACTTTTGCTCCCACGTACCGTCGAGTATATATTGGGAGACCACAATAGGCTATATCTTTTATCCTTAGGAAGCTGTGTCTGCCGCCCTATCGATCATAATGCACTGAACACAACATTCAAGAAGATTGACTGCCATACTGTAAAAAGTATTCTATAGTTTTTCGATTGGTTTAGTAATCCCTCTGTCTAGATTTCCAAAGTAGTCCCTTTTGTTCCTTTTCAGACTCCTTAAAGGAAAAGGTCCACCTGAGCACTTGTCACTTCAGGCTCATTAAAAATCAAAGGTGACTAGAGTCATCTTTAGCTTTTTCTCGACTCTTAAGAACTGAAAAAGCAAGTTGTGTGAAAGTGTCATAAAATTCATTTTAATCAGAATAAAGTCATTGTTCCCTCGTTGGTCTTAGGTTGAGAAAATGGAGTCCACCAATCAAGGATTTCCCCTTGGGGGAAATCCTAGTCCTTTCTCCTCTTAGGGAGATGTTGGTGCACCTCATATGGCCACATTGTCTCTTCCAGGACTGACAATCGGCTTGCCAATATGGCTCTTCTCGACCTCTGTCATTCAAGGTACCGTGATTCCTGAGCAATCAAATCAGCAAGTAGATGATACTAGAGTTACCCCCCAACCTTCTGCTTCATTTGTTTCTCCCTCCCCTCCTTCCTCTTTGCTTGGTGAAGCTGGTAAAGCTAAAACCCAAGTAACTGAGAAGAAGAAGAAAGGGAAGGAGAAGAAGAAGAAGGAGCCAAAGGCAAAAAGGGGCAACCATGCATCATCTAGCAAAAATCCACACACTGCACCGTCCAAACCTAAATCTCCATGTGTCATTTGCAAAGGAGACCACTATCATCGATATTGTCCTTGCATCCCTCGAATATTAAGAGACCGATCTCCTCGTTTGCACAATCCGGTGTTGTCAACCTCTAACAATCATGTTGAGAGTACACCGTCAACTAGTGAAAATGAAGTCTTTGGGTAGAAAGGAAAATATAAATTTCCTTGTAGGTTGTGTGAAGGCGATCATGCCGTCCACCGTTGTCCCTTCTTGGACGAAGCTAAAAGAGTCTTGGATAACCGTCCTGCTTCACCGCTACAGCTTCCTCCTAGATACAAGAAACTCTTGCCGAGTCCATCGCTAGTTGAAAATCTGACTGACACACCTTTATTGTCAGTCGAAGCATCTATCATTGAAGATAAATGCTATGATTCCACACCGGACCAAATTCCTCGGGTCAAGACGGAAGTCAACCCAGTCTTGTCTTCGGAAGGTCCATCTTCAGATGATATAGTCACCGAAGAGAATGAGAACGACACCGTTAAAATTCTTTTCATAAACACAGACTCCAATGAACACAGGGGCAATCTACCCATTCCTTTACCGAAGGAAGGAAGTTCTTCAGAGTCGTATCCGGTCGTTTATTCGGTCCCACCTCCGAGCAACCTAGTCATTTCCTTCGATTGGAATCTACTAGGCAGACCCCCGTCTACCATCTAATGTGTCATTCCGAATCATTGTACAAGCTTACAGAATGGTCATGATCGGTACTATCATAGATGAAGGGGCTTATGTGAGTATCCTTTCCTCAACTTCTTGGAAAGCACTTGGTTCGCCATCGCTTCTGCCTGAGATGCGAAATCTGATAGGCTTCGACAAAGGAACCAGTCGACCGTTAGGGATCCTTCCAAATTTGCCTATAACTTTGAGAGGGAAAACCATTTATCTGAACATAATAGTAGTCCAAGGATCTCTAGATTACAATCTACTCCTTGGGCGTGACTACATTTATAGCATGGGAGCCATTGTCTCCTCACTCTTTCAAGTAATGTGTTTTCCTCATGAAGGCAAAGTGGTCTAGCTCGTAGACCAGCTTTCATTCCCCGATCCACACATAGCTAATAGTCAAACGCCATCCCTAACTAGTCTTTTCACGCAAGGAATGTATGATCAATCTCCAGTCCGTCCACCTGATGAGCCTGAGTAATTCGGTGAATATGATTGAAACCCAGGGGGCATGCACCCTAGTCTGCTTTGGCAGAAGAACCCCAGGTATAAGGTGGGTTTCCACGTAGGAATATGACTAGTCTGACACATCCTTCTATTTAGGAAAATGGGATTAGACTGGAATACGATACCTCCGTCAAAATGTATGACTTTCCTGACAGAGCAAATGATTTTTTTGCAAATTGAAGGGTAACCTGGA
Source organism: Pinus taeda (assembly GCA_000404065.3). NCBI lineage: Eukaryota > Viridiplantae > Streptophyta > Pinopsida > Pinales > Pinaceae > Pinus > Pinus taeda. The sequence continues at coordinate 66,514 of APFE031328519.1, read as the reverse complement.
AACACTACTTTGTACGTTAAAAGGTATGCCTTTTCTGACAGAGCAAATGCTTTGTTTGCAAATTGAAGGGTAACCTGGAGACTCTACTTCATTATACCTGGGGGCATGCAAACCTTTTTGCATGGAAGTGAAAAGCGACCATTTATTTTCTTAGTTTGTAGATTCTTAACCCTTTAAACTCATAGGATTGGTTGTTCCTAGCTTACATAAAGAAAGGATTCAGAGCAAAGTTTCGAATGGTGAAAGCTCCCTAAAAATTGGACCTATCAATGAGACATCCTTATTATACGACTGGCACGAGCAGTTTTACGCAAAGTTCAAGCTCGTTAAAAATTAAACCTAAGCAATGAGCATATGTTCCACTAGAGTTTAAGCTCATTAAAAAATGAACCAATCTCTGGTAAATAACCATTGTGAATGCATTATCATCAGCCTTTGAGCCTTGGTCGTGTTCTTACCATCACCTCCACTCTGTGTTAGCCGATCATACGCCTCCATTTGATTGTGCTGCGACGAACGATTCTGTTAGCCATCCTCGTAACACTGTCATGACTGTAAAATTCCAAACCTTACCTGGAACCAGCTGCTACCCGAAAATATCACTCATTCCCCAAAAATGAGTCTCCTTTAAGTTCTTTTCATCTCACTCGTAAAATATGAAAATATTTTCGAGCAATTAGCCTCTCCAGCTCATTAAAGCTATTGGAAGTGCTATCCCTCCTCTAGATTTTAATATTTTTGGACCTGAGGGATTATTACACAAAACGATCGAGCGCTTGTCTAGTTCGGCTTGTTAAAACTATCGAAAATTCATCCCTTTCGTATTATTTTACACTTTTTCGCTTTTCAAACTCTCTAAAATTGAAAAAGGACTGAGTTGTTTTTTTCCTTAAACTCATTAAAACCAATAGCAACAAACTTTTCCATGCAGATAAGAACGAGGTTCATTGTCACTAGGCTCATTAAAACATAGCGACGGGTTTGCCCAAAGGGCAAATTATAGAACAAGCATAAGTTATCCTCCTCAAGCTTGACAAAAATAAAGAGGTACTGGTTAGCAATGACTGGGGAAAAATTGGGAAGAAAACTTGAAGAAACTTTATTGGTACCAAGTCGCTCTTGAACATGACACTTTCACTCCATCACCATGATTGAGTCGGGTTGGGTTATTCCCTTCACCGGTCATATTACCATTGGTCCACTGTACCATTCATTTTTGGGGTTAACTCTACCAATCCATTTCAGTGTTGTCGATATGTTCAAGAGATGTCGCCCAGAGAATTCACCAACCAAACTTGTGTCTCACCCGCTACAATACCTTCACCCTTCATTCTTTCATGAACGCCACCCTGAACCCTATATCATCAGATCATTTTCACCTCCAAAAAATCATTTTCTCCATTTTGTGTCGTAGATGTGGGATTCATCAAGGCCCTCCTACAACGGGTCACTTCTTCTCAACGACAGTTCATTATCCAAGAAGTTGACCTAGGAACAACCCTTTCAGTACTTTGAAGCTTGCATGCCTCAATGGCAAGTTTCTCACTTTCGGCGACAGGTTTACATCAATGGCCTTCGACCGAAATATTTTGCGTGGTGTTCAACGCCAAGTCCCATTTTCACACCATGTGAATTGTACTGTCGTACCTTGAGGGTCATCATCATTATCGGTGATTCCTCTTGTGCTTGTTAACAGCTGACATCATTGGCTGGTAATCAGGCGATGTCTTTCGATGTTCGACTCCAGAACATCTTTTCACATGGATTGACTTGTACTTCGGGCGAAGATTGGACGAGTTTGAAGACCCCGGATTTAGTTTCATCCATCTGGGCTGCGATATATTCAGGAAAATAAAGACATCAAATGTACATCATTGCTGCATAGATGATCATCCAAATCAAAGGATGATGACTCTATCAGAATCATCAGTCTGCCATACAGACGGTTGTCTATCCTACGTACATGAAAATAAATTTATAAAGTTGAGCATGGGAATGCCCGCCTCAGCTAGATCATGAAAATATAATGAAGATAATGTATTGTATTGTATCTTATTATAGGTCGACTTCCAGTTCGAAAAACCTCGGATCCTCATGATAAAGCATTTCACCCGACATCAAAAGATTTACGACCTCATGCTTTAGGGGGCAACTGTTATAGATATATTTGGGCACTGCAACCCCAATCATATATGTCCATAAACCAAGGGCTCTGATCCCTAAAAGTGTTGTTACACCCTAAAAGAACAAGATCATCTGATTACATCATCTTCGAGAATTTATCATGAAAAACTGCTTAGAACTGGTCAAAACTAGACCATACAGACTGCTCAGTGCTAAGGGTGCAATGCATCTCACCTGCCACATGCAAAAAGTGTGATGCATACTGAAAAGCCCTTCTGTAGGGTACGATGGGAGAGAGTAGACAAATGGAAGAGACAGTTTGTAAGGTCAATGATCATGGAATCTTCCAAAAACTTCTCCTGTGACACTTGCCTCTCTGAATTCGCCCAGGGATGAGTAAGAGATCATGAATCTCTGATTGGAACCAAGAACTATCAGAGAGAGGACACTAATCAAAATCCTAGAAGCTGACTCACCCCCCTGCGAACATCTATATATGGATCCCTCATCCCAGAGATCCAGGGGCTGGAATTTTGTATCTTGTAAGGAAGTGTTGTTGGTTTCTTAGTGGAATATCATAGTGTTGGGTGATCTAAGATTTTCATGAGGTGAAGAAGGGCTTTCATGCTGGGAGGATGACGTTGGGTTAGATCAATGGGTTGTAATCCTCTCTTCTACTCTTTTTATCAATAAAGCTATTCGATTTTTCCTCCACATTCTTGTATGTTTGATGATATATGCATTTGTGTGGTCAATATATATTTGGTCCTATATTGTTTATGATTGTAGATCTCTGTACTTTGAACGTATTATGCTGCTTTGACTTTACAGGTATCTTTGAAGTGGGGTAAGCAAAGAAGGAGCGGCAAATATCTGTCAGAGGGGAGAAGGAACAAGCAAGGAACCAAGCGAGAGATCGAGGTTGGTATTCTTTGCTCCTCTCCTATCTACTTCTCATAAAGGAAAATGAAAGTAACTTTAGTTTGTTTGTTTCTAAGATAGCTACCCGTCTTAGTGGGACTAGTAGCTCTGCATGGACACTATATTTCCTGATAACACTTACACAAGTCCATTGATACCATACATGTTGGTCTTGGTTTTAAAAAATGGATGCAATATTTAACTTTTGTAAGGATGCCACTTGGTCTAGATCAAAGTATTTCTCCATCAGAAATATCCATTTTATAGGATCATTTCCATCAAATTTCCTCATATCAATCTTCAAGATGTTGTATTTCCTTGGTGCTAACTTGAAACCATGATGATGTGGATCTTGGATTGAAAATTCATGATTATGGTTTTGATATTCAATTTTTTTTTTGTCCAATTGTGATAACATACTACCCATATGAGACTGATTCTCAATAAGATGCTTCTCCTTATGTTCATGATTTCCTTGGATCGCCACATCTATTTTACGAAGCCTCCAAAAGAGAGTTTTTCCCTGGCAATCATGGATTTTTGTATTTATTCCTTATTTTCATTCATCTTCTTTTCTATTTCTACCTTATTTTCATTCATCTTAGTTTCTATTCCTTCCTTATTTTCATATTTTTTTCTATTTCCCTTTTAAGATTTTCTTGAGAACCTTAGAAATCCACCTTTTTCAATATACTACCATCCATTTCATTATCTTTCTTCTGTAATTGAGATAACCTAAATTCTAAGTCTTCACTTTCTTCATGATTCAAGGATAAGCCTTTGGTAGATTTAATAGGTGTAGTAGATTTCTTTGGAGGTATGTTGGAAAATAATTATATCACTCCCCTTTATTACAACTTTTAGTAACCAAAACCATGATATTCTAATCAATAGTTAGGTCACTAATAAGTTATGTACCTATTACCGGGAATAGTGTCCACTCGGATGCTGCTATTCCCACTAAGACTGGTAGCTATCTTAGAAACAAACAAGTAAAGTCTACTTTTGTTTTCCTTTATGAAAATAGACAAGAGGGGAACCAATGAGACAAACCTTAGTCTTGCGCTTGATTTCCTCTCCTTCCTGATAGAGCTTTGTCGCTTCTTCTTCATCTGCTCAGCTTTAAAGAGCACCTATGGAATCACAGCAACATACTACTATTGAAGAACAAAGATATATATTCATAAATAACACAGGACCAGATGTGTGTTAACCATACAAATGCATATATAAGTAAACATACAAGAATATGGAGGAAAACTTGAATAGCTTGATTAAGATAAAAAGTAGCAAGAGGATTACAACCATATGTTCTGACCCAGCATCATCCTCCAGCTAGAAAGCCCTTCTTCACCTCAAGTAAAGCTTAGATCATTCAACACTATGAATGTACACCAGAAAACCAACATCACTTCTCTATAATATACAAAATTCCAGCCTCTGGATCTCTGTGATGAGGGATCCATATATAGATGATTATAGGGAGGTGAGTCATCTTCTGGGGTCTTGATTAGTGTCCTCTCTCTGATAGTTCCTGCTTCAACTTGGAGAATGATGATCTCTTACTCATCCCTGGTCGAAAATAGAGAGGCAAGTGTCAGAGGGGAAGGTTCTAGAAGATTCCATGATCTTCCACCTCGCATTTTGTCCCTGCCATTTGTCCATTCCTGACCATCACACCCTATAGAGGAGAAATTTAGTATGCATCACACCTTGTACACTGGGAAGGTGATATGCATCATAGCCTCTACACTGGGCTTTCAGTATGGTCCAGTTTTGACCATTTATGAGCAGTTTTCAGTGGAAAACTTTTGGGAGATGATGTAATCAGTTAACCTTGTTCCTTTAGGTAGTGAAGCAACACTTTTAGGGACTTAGGAGCCCTCAGTTAATGGACATTTATGATTGGGGTTGAAGTACCCAAAAATGTCTATAACAGTAACCTAAGTGGAATATCATCTATACTAGTCTTTGGGGTATCTATTGTCAAACGCTCTTGGTGATGCTCCAATTCGGTCAGGGTCTCTACTAATTGGTCCTATGGAGCTGGTGCTGCTGCAGCAGGGTGTCTTCTCTCAGATGGCTAGAGAGCGACTAGTCGCCATGGACCCACATTTGCATTTAAAACTTTTTACTATCAGTTTTGGACGATTTAAAAAACAAAAAAAAATAAGTTAAAAATTTAGAAAATGTTGAAAATGATTTTACCTGAATCATCCCATTGCTCTCCTGGTGGAAGAGCCATCTCTGGATCACCACGATAGTCCATCCGAGCATATGGAAAGTCCTGAATCACGAAACGTTGGTTCCCTAAGCAACGAAAATACTCAGGTGGAAATCGGACGACCTCTGTATCCTCCTCAAGATGACGGGCCATCACTGAAACCCAGCGCATAATCCTAGGCTCTCAGGGAAGCCCAACTTCAATAGAAAGTTGTTGTGGGACCAACATAGGGAACCTCTCTAGGCCAAATCTCACAACCAAGAAACCATATCCAAATTTTTTTAGTTGTCTATTCTTTGCTCTAGTGAGTTGGCCTTTTACATCCGACAACAAAGCCTCACGCCAGTTGAAGATGGTGCCTCGGTAACAGTCTATTTCCATTCGCATTTGGGATCTGGTAGCTACATGCAATGCTATGCTCCCACATAGTTTGGTGATATTAAATGCGATCACTTTAAGTTCAGGATGGGAGATAGTCTTGATATCTATTCGTTTGTCCTTAGTTTGGTCATTACAAAACTCTAGCCGGAGAGTAGCGACAGACTGGCCACCTGGCCTAGTCCCGAATAGATATAATCATTCACCTCTCTTGGGAAAACCATTCAGGAAATAAATGTCCTATATCTCGATTTCGAGCTAGTGGCCACCAATTATGAAACACTGGTCCTGTGTGCTCCACCTATCTACCAGCCATTGTAGAAAGTCTACCTGAGCCCTCATGACGAGTATGGCCCAGAATTTAAATAGTCCACATGCTTTTAATGCCCATATTGTAGGTGGATGAATTAATGCGGTTAGATCCACATCTTCATGTTCCTGCTCCTGCCAAATGAGCATTTTGTATATCTACATTGCGAAAAACGCCGATTATAACATTTTAGTTTCAAAAATTTTGGGCGGAAATGGAAAAAATTGATGTTTTAAAATGTATTTCGGGGGTTCTGCACCCGCTAGTTAGGGACAGTGCGTAGGTCTGCACTCATCCTTAGGAGCAGGTGCAGGACCCTGACTTTTTCCTTTGTACAAAAAAGTCAAGGTCCGCAGGGGCCACATGCTGCACCTGAGGACCGCCAGTGAGCAATTTTTTAATCAAAATTTTCCTTAAAAAATCAATTTTAAAGACCTAAAATGAAAATTAAACGGTTGAAATGAAAGATAGGGATGATGTGGATTACCTGGAGCTGACAATTTTCCATTCCAACGGCCAAATTTTCTGCAATCTTCACAGGAAGTTTCTTACCAAAAACTCTTACTTTTCAATTTGAAGTCAAACAGTAAAAATGGATTTACAAAAGCCATTTTTATAAGATTTTTTGAATAAATGAATTTTTAATTTGTTTCTTTTTCACTTTAAAAAGGTAACTTCTGATGCATTTTTATTTATTTTAAACAGGTATGAGTAATATTTCGAGTTTTTGTGTAGAATATTGGATTTTCAGGGAGAATTGATCATTTTCAAAAAAGAGCATACTTTTTCACTTTTTCAGACTCTTCCAAAATTTACGAAAAAACAAAACATAGGAGTCCTCTTTAAGCTCTTTTCTGACTCGTAAAATATGAAAAAATTGCCGAGTTTTTTCTTCTTAAACTCGTTAAAATGGAATTAAAAGGACGATCCACTTACAGCTCTTTTCTGACCATATAAACATGAAAAGATTGTTGGACTTTTTTCGTTTCAAGTCCGATATTGGTAATAAAATGACGTGTCTGTGATCACTTTTTTACTTTTTCAGATCAGGGCTGCTAATTATGAAAAGTACTCCTTGATCGTAATGATCAATTGGTTCTCTCAAGTATCATTTTATACTTTTGCGGGCTTGGGGGACACAAATTTACGAAAAAGGACAACCATGGAGTTTTCTTAAGTTCTTCTTCTGACTCCCTAAAATTGAAAAACACTGAGTTTTTCCTATACTGGACTCGTTAAAATTCAACAGTAAAGGACATGTTCAATTTTAAACAGGAACAGACCACTCCTTCTTAGGGTTCGAATTTTAAACGAAGTTGGACTCATTCGAAGGATGAGCTTATAATCAAGCAAATGTTATCCTCCTCAAGCTTGTCAAAAAATAAAGAGGTACTTGCCAGAAATGGTGGGGGAAAAGAGAGAAAAATGAACGTGTTTGTTATACTTTGTGTTTAGAAAAGCATTTAACCACTCTTGAACATGACACTTTTTGTGCACCTGGGTTGGGAAATCCTTTGACTAATAGTTAGTCAAATCATATTGAAAGTCTTTAGCCAGTTTCTGGGTATCAGCTTTGGGTCAATTGTCACCAAACCATCTGCAGTGTCGTTATGTGTTCAAGAGGTCAGTTCAAATAAACCATTCATTTGCAAAATATCTGTCGTCCATCTTGACCATCTCTGAGTTAGTCCTTGCCAAATACATTTCTTCAAAACTTGATCTATGATTTCATGTTGTAGGCTTGCCTACAACGGATCGCTTTCTATCGAATCCAACTCATTATCTAGAAAGATGATCTAGAAATCGTTAGTACCTTAGAATCTGCATGCCTCAATGGCAGGTTTCTTGCCTTTGACAACAAGTTACATCATTGACCTTCGATCAAAGGATTCTGTGATGTGTTCGACATCGACTCATTTATTCACATTTCATGGATTGTACTAAGTACTTTGAGGGCCATTGACATTACTGGTGGTTTCTCTCAGACTTGTTAACAGTTCACATCATTGACTGGTAATCAAGTGGTTTCTACCATGTTCGACTTCGACACATTCATTCACATGGATAAAATCATACTAACTCAGGAATCAAAAATCAAGATCCTGGATCTAGTTTCCACCATCCAGGCTCGGAGGAATTTTTTTATTCATTATACAGTGGACTATTCATAAACAGATAGTTGCACCCATATTGTGTCTACATATGTCTATACTTGTGATGTATTAGAAAATCATTCCTGTATCAGAGCAGTTTAGATAGTTTTCTAGTCAGTTTTGATCTGAGTATGGGAATGCCTACCTCAGCGATGATATGTTCATATATATATAGTTTGCATTGAATGTTTTTACAGGTTCTGACCGGGTTGTCTACAGGAAGATTCTTGAAATAACAAAGTACTTCACTCTTCTTAGATGACAAAAAATTATCCTCATCTATTACAAACTTCACACTTTAGGGGGCAATTTGTTGTACAAAAATTGTCACCTTGACATTCTCCAATTAGTGTCAGTCTATCACCGCTCATACCTTCCTCCTTTGCAAGTCTTAAACCTCAGTTCTTCATATCAAGCCTTGAAAATAAGATAAAGAGTATAAAAATCTCTAAAACTCTGGTTCCACACTTTCTCTTAGCATTACCTGCGGTCTCGCACCTATTGGTCATGTTCCCTGCACACCTGACCGCTCTGTCTCTGTGTAATGGGTGTGGACCCCTGTAAAAGTTAAAAAGGCGCAAGTACAATCTTAAAAACTCACTTTGAGTCATTTCTGGAAGCTTCTAGAGGGAATCTTGAGGTGTCAAGTTCGCTCCTTAAAGGTTCATGCATCCCATACCTTAAGGAGCTAAATCCTTGATGTCAAGAGCTTATCCCTTTGAAGGAGGACTCTATGCCTTCAATGGTGGACCTGTAACCTCCTTCCTTTGCACTATAAAATGAAGCATTGGGCTGGTTACTAAGGAGGTTGAAAGCTGAATATTTGTGAGGTGAAATGCTACTGGAACTTAGTCTTCCTCATTGAGCTTTTGAGAGGAGAGATTACATACCTTTTGATCTCATTTGGAAGAGAGTGAGGCTTTTCAAAGTAGAGGAGATTCCTATTTGGACCCTGGGAAGAGCTTGTAAAACATCAAGGCACCAAAGGTTGTAAAGTTCTTCTATTTCAAAGTTAATACAATTAAGTTTATTTTTCTCAATAAGCTTTGTTTTATGGTTTATTTCATGGATTCCTTGATCACCATGATGAACATGATTTATTATTTGATGTGTGCTTGTTTGTGATTGCAGGTTCTTAAAAGGAAACTCTTTCGAAATTGTTGGAGCGTGGCTGCCACAAACTAGCGTTGGACTTAAGGTAGGGTCTAAAACACCTCTTTAGTTTTTATTAATGAATCACAATGTGTTTAGAGAAAGGTAGATTTGCTTGTCCTGCTTGTTGCTAGATATATGTTGATACTAGGGAGACCGGCCTTGTCTGCAAGATCGATTTATCCAGCCAACACCATGATGTGTAACAACTACGCCCATGGCATAGTTATATACCTCAACCTGAAACTCAAATGAATTTTGAAGCTTAGAAAAGAAAGTATAAAGCCTTAACTGATATTTTGTTTTAAAGAATGAAATGCCTCTTGTTGTTTGCCTCACCACTTGAAGATCTTTTGCACAACTACAAAAGAATGCAAATGAGCTACAATAGAAGAAAATTTAACAAAAGTTTTCCTCTAACATTGGGTTGCTCCCAAAAAAACTCTTATCCAGATGACTATCTTGAGCATTAACCAATCCATAATGGCATCAATCTTGGAGAGGTCTAACTTTACCTCACCTTCTCCAATATTATGGCCTAAGTACATCAAAGAAGTTTTATCCAACTCATAATTTGAGATCTTCAATAAAAAATGTTCTTGGCATACGACATCAAGTATTTTTTCTCACACATGATATGTTCATAATGAAATTTTCTAAAAATGAAAATTTCATCCATGTAGACTATGATGTCTAGAAATGGCTTCAATACATGTTTCTTCATATACATGAAAGTAGTAGGAGAATTGGAAAATACCAAAAAGTATAACAATCGATTCAAGCAACCTTACTTAGTTTTGAATGTCATCCTCCATATGTCTCCCTCAACCACTCTTCTTTTATGATAGCCACTTCTTGAGTCCCATTTAACGAAATTCTCTCCATTCTTCTTCGGTGCCAAAACAATAGGTACACCACATGGTGAAGGAGATAGTACGATGATCCTTTTGTTCGACAATCCTTGGATTTGCTTTATTATTTCTTCACTTTCCCTTCTTGACACCTGGTGCATGTCAACGTTGGGAATAAGACACTTTGCTGCAATGGTATTTCATGTTGGATTCTCCTCTTGGGAGGAAATCACTTTTCTATCTGAAACACCTCATTATCATGGTTAAGTACATCAACCAAATCAGTTTTCAATTTGGAATTACAACCATCAAATTTTTCCTAATCAACATGAATACTAGGTTTGGTCATAAGAAGCACTAAATTCTTGCTTGAGTTGACTATTCTTTTCAATTTCCCTACATTAACTAATGAAAGGTTTAGTTTCTTTCAATGATCTCTCACAATATATCCACACCTTCTTTGAACATGTGGTACTTGTTTTCATGATGATAGAATATTTATTTTCTATCATAGAGGTAAGGACTACCCAAAACAATTCCTAAAATATCAAGCGATACGAAATCTAATTCAATTTCGTCAATGAAGTTTGTTGTGATTTCAAACTGAGGAATACATTTTCTTGTAACCTGTAAGTTTGTGTCCTTGCATATCCAACCCAATGGATATGGCTCGGGATGTAAAATGGTTTCAAGATTATGTTGTTTGACTAAGTCTTTAGATATCATGTTGGCTTGAGACCCATTATCAAATAATGTGTCAATTTTTATATGTTTTGAGATTACACTCACGTGAAATAATTCAATCCTTGTTTCTTCATTTGATGTACTAGTGTGACAATTTCATATACTAGTGCTAGCAATGGATTCTTTTCCTTAGATACCCATGGCTGTAATTTTAGTTTCATCACCTGAATTGGATCCCAAATCCTCTTGAATCATGGAAATTGTCTTTTCTTTTCCTTTGTTGTTGAATTTCATAGGCCTCATCAGAGAATGAAGCTTCCAACAATTAGCTTAATCGTGGCCCTCTTTAGAACAATGTTTACATATTGTTTTCTCTCCTTCCTTTTTAGTGGATGCATTTTCTTTCCTTTCAAACCATTTTCTTTTTCTTTAGACTTTAATGGATTTTTACTACTCTCTTCAGGAGTGTTTTTCCCTCTTGCCTCAAGATTAGTGGCTTGCACACACACCTCATCTAAATTATTGGGATTAAACATAAGGATAGTATTCCTAAGGTAGCTTTGTAAACCACCTTTTTACTTTAGCAAAATGTCTTGTGATTTCATGTCTACAACTAACATTACAGACCTTTTCTTGAATTCTTGGGTGTAATCTTGCACATTTTGAGCTTTAAGTCGTCGAAAGTTCTACCAATTCATGATGGCTTTCTACATATAAGCTAGAGGGTACAATTGTCTTTTAATTGGAGCAACGAAATCATACCAAGAAATTGAGAACTTACCATGTTTTTTTATCTCTTCTTGTGTCTTTTATTCCCACCATACTAATGTTGCACCCTCCATCCTCAAGGAAGCTATTTGAATCGTTTTGTCATCCTCTTGAGGGTTTTGAATTCTACAATAGACCTCCAACTAATGAATCCAATTGTCAAGCTTCTCACATTCACTTCACCATTATACATGGGTAGTTCAAATCCAACTGTTGGATAGCGGAGATCCCGCATAACAGTTTTGGGGCTAAGAGCCTATAAGTAGGATAAAAATATTGTAAAAATCTGAAATATGCAGAGCACGAAATGTAAAAGGTTGAGTGAAAGGATTGTCCACCTAAGGAATAATATAGAATAATAGGATGTAAGTCAGTCTGCAGACTCTAGGAAGGTATAAATAGAGCGAGGCTCTATGGGTAGAAGGTAGCTTTTTGCTATGTAATCTTGGATCTGTTATGTAATGGGTTTTTAAGAAGAAAAGTCTTGAAGCATCGGTAAGTTTGAGTCGAGGGTATTGGGTTAGTGGATAGAGGCTCTGCAGCTGTGTGCTCAAAGGCCTGTTAGAGTCCGTAGCTATGTGCGCAGACCCCTGTAGCAGAGTGCGCAGGGTAGATCTGGATGTATCAGTGATAAAGTGGAAATAAAGATAAGTTGATTTTGAAACATTGTGTCAGTCTAAGTTATTGCAGATCTGGTTAATTTATGATTAGTATTGCTATTGATTCTTTATGCGCATGCTTATGTTCTGGATTAATGTAAATATGTATCTCTATTAAATATGTGCACTGGTTTTCTTGATTAAATGTTTTCTTAAAGACCCTTTTAAGTGGAGTTGATCTATAATAAATTATTCCATGATTAGTATTGAGAAGTAGCCCTCTTTCGAGTCTACACAGCAGAAGAGTAGCGCGAGGTTGTAGGATGGTGCACGAGCTCTTTAGACCACATCAAGACATCCCAAGGGTGCAAAAACCTAGTTCCAACACCCTCCCTTGCTAGCTTGGGTGAGACCTCATTCCGCGCTCCGCGGGCTGTTGCCAAAAGGGTCGGTAGCTGCGAGATTTGTTTGGCTAAATAAATCTTCCAAACCTAGGTTAGGTCCACGTAAGCCAAAAAATTGTTCTATGGTTTGTAAGCAAGGCTTGATGGTGGATCCAAAAAAGATCAATGTCATACTCAATCTGCAAGCAACGTGAAGTGTTAAATAACTATGTGCCACACTGGGACACATGGGCTACTATCGGAAGTTCATCAAAAGCTATGCCCAAATCACAGCTCCAATTGAATAGTTGCTGAAGAAGGATGCTACTTATTGCTGGAATGAGGAATGCAACAAAAATTCTGGAAACCCTTAAGGAAAAGATGGCATCTGCCCCTATATTGGTCTTTCCAAAATGGGAAATCGAATTTCATGTCCATGTTGATGCGTCATGTATCACGTTGGGTGAGGTACTCACTTAAGAAGGAGCAAAGAGAATAGATCACCCGATTGTGTTCCCCAGTCACCTGTTGTCAAAAACTGAGAAGAATTACTCCACTAATGAGTAAGAGGGATTGACGATGGTATACACGCCTCAAAAATACCACCACTATCTGCTTGTTAGACACTTTAAGATGTATACTAATCACTCTGCGCTAAAATACCTAGTGAATAAGCCTGTGTTAGGGGGGCGAATTTGTAGGTGATTGCTATTATTCCAAGAATATGTCTTCAAGGTCATTGTAAAGCTGGGATGTTTAATGCAGGTCCAAATCACCTATCTCGAATTGAGACTGGTGAAGAGCCCACAAATTTAGAGGAAGGACTCCTGGATGCACAACTATATGCAGTTCGTGTTGCAGATGGCCACTTTGAGGATATAATCCATTTCTTAACCACAGGAACTACGCTGTAGGGATATTTTGTTCACCAGAAGAAGGAATTGGTGATATGTGCAGTAGACTTTACCGTGATTGTAGAGCATCTCCAAAAAATGGCCAACAACGAAATCTTATGCAGATATGTGCCTGAATTCAAGCGCGAACAAATATTGGGCGAAGCACATGGTGGGGTGGCGGGATGACATTTTTGCAGGTCACGCTACCGTATAGAAGATTCTTCATGCAGGACTATGGTGGCCAACTCTACATCAAGACTTAAAAGTCTACTGTTGGGCTTGCGACATCTGTCAATGGACCGGGAAACCATCGTGGAGAGATGAAATTCCGCTCCAGCCACAAATGACGCTACAACCATTTGAGAACTGGGAAATCAACTTCGTAGGACCTATCGCACCGTGAGGGAAGATGGCCGTGTGTTATATCATCACCTCGACAAAATATTTGACTCGATGGGTAGAGGCACAGTTGGTTAAGGACTGCACAACTGTGACAACTACGAAGTTTTTGTTCGAGAATATACTGACAAGGTTTGGATGTCCCAAAATTCTCATGAGTGATTGGGAAACACATTTTCTGAATGAAATGATCAGTGAACTCACTGAGGAATTCCAGATATATCACACACAGAGTACGCCATACCACCTGCAAGTGAATGGGACCATTAAAGCATTCAACAAAATCTTGGAAATTGCATTGAACAAAGTTTGTAACACACAGCGAAATAACTGGGACTTACGCATCCTTGCTATGCTATGGGCATACCAAACCATGTGCAAGAAGCTGGGGCCAAACACCTTTTCGGTTAGTCTATTGCAAGGAGGTCGTTATGCCTATGGAATACATTGTGCCTAGTCCATGGATAAGGACAATAACAGGTATGGAAGACCGCGGGTCTTTGGAGGAACGGCTCCAGCAGCTAGAGGAACTGGAGGAGGAATGGTTTTTGGCTGGATTCCATCAGCAGGTATAGAAGCAGTGAGAGAAAGTGTGGCATGATCACCATATCAAGGTGTGCACCTTCAAGGAAAATTATCTGGTATTAATATATGAAAGTAAGTTTGAGAATTCCCTGGCAAACTCCGAATGCATTGATTGGGACCCTATGTCCTCAAGGAAGTTATCGATGGGGGTGCGGTTTATCTTGCCAAACTCAATGGGGACCCCTTCCCAGGAAGAGTGAATGGCAGTCACCTGAAGCTCTAGACGGGTGGGCCGACATCCTGACTAACTACCTGAGGGATAGTCTCACCACTCCAACCAGTTGGAAGAGAGTGCAGGACGATAAAGCTGTCTCGGGGAAAGCAACATGATTGCTAGGATACGCATAAATTTGTCTAATCACAAAGGTCGCGGTTACGCGGAAAGGAGTGCACTGATGTGTTGCTAAGAGGAGAGGTGACCATCACTATCATTATTCATGACAAGATGTCTACATTATGGCAAAAGGGAGTGGGCAGTGGGCAATTAAGAGAAGGGGTATGAGCCAAATATGGAACGAGCTGCCACAGGTTTAAAACGAGGACGCCAGAACAGGTAGGAGCCAGTGAAGCTTAAATTTGAAATGCTTATAAATCATAGATGGGAATCCACCGGGCGACCTACACTTTTGGAAAACACAAGATGGTTACCGATATGGAACTTTTCATTATCTCTGCATAAGGAGTAAGCCTGAGGGTGCTGATCTGGCCGATGGAAAGGTAGGGCTCTCTGAGGAACATGGTGTTGACAGCTACGGGTGCCACGCAGAGTTTAGCATCAATAGTAGGGGATGTACTGGAAAATGGGAGTCATGAAGCAAAATTGGTCCGGATGTCGCCACCTTGCACGGGGGAAGGCCGACGAACTACAACAGAAAAGAGAAAGGATGGAAAGATGGAGACCACTGGTAGAAATGTAGTTAATAACTCGTCTATGATGTACCTTGAGGATTGGGATCGCGCAAATAGCAACAAATGTCTTTCAAAATTACGACACAAGCTGCCACAGACAGTGCAAAGAGTGGATACGAAGGTAGGAAGTGGCTGTCGTGGTACAAGGAGGTCCTATATGCAGCTCCCCCAATCGAGCTAAAATCCTATGAGGGGGTGTCCTATGTTAACCAAACAGAGTAGAATGAGCATTATCGGTCACGAGAATTGGTAGAAACAACGAAGCAAGAGCCAGACAAAGCCATGTAGGAGACAACAAAGGAGAAGCAGGACGATGAATATCACTCAAAGGGAGGTGAACCGCGAAGCCAAGGCAGTGCGTCTCACTGCATCGATGAGTGACTCGGGACAAGTCACGATGATTGTGTTGGGGGACTGTTGGGTAGCAGAGATGCCGAATAATACTTTTGGCATCCATGCTTTTTATCTCCAGTTGTAACATGATAGAAAATACTTGTCTTTTTGTTAATTTTTATGCTTCTAAGGAAATTTTTAGAATTTCTTCGTATATAGCTCCATGTTTCATGTCATGATGCTCAACAGATATATATAATATATTATATATAATAATATAATATATATTATATAATATATACATAATATATATATAGAGAGAGAGAGAGAGAGAGAGAGAGAGAGAGAGAGAGAGAGAAAGAGGTTACTGACACACACACTCACTATGCGGCGGGTTTAAAAATATTGTTTTAGGCCAAGGATCAAGGCCTTTGATTTCCATTCGTTGTCAACATGATCGCACTCTATAGTTGATTTTTTATTTCGAGGACTCTGTGATAGTTTGTGCATCTTATCAACCACTTGTGATGTCGTCATTTCATGCACTATACTTTTTAGTCCCACATAACTACTTTTATGGTATTTGTCAAACATTTATACAATTATCTTATCTTGTCTTGGTTATATTATATTTCTTGGAACTAAAAATGCTCAAAACGTAGTGTGGATGGGATAGAAAATTTCTTTATTTATTTTCCATTCACTGTAAAATAAATATTTAAATATAACAAGCCACTATTTCTAGGAAAACATTTATCAAATTCGAAAAAGAACAAGCCAGGACATAAAAGTAATTTTTCATCATTTCAAGATAAAGTAATTTCTCTTTATGGCCATCAAAAAAGTGTTCTTCCAAATAAATGTCTGCTATCTTTTGATTTCAAACAATATTTTTGAAAATGTAGCAAGAAAGAGTTCATTTGGATTTTCCTTGGTCAACTAGAGAAAATTCAAATTTCCATTTTAGCAGACAACTTGGATGAGTTAACTTGAGTGGCATGGTTTGTGTGACCCAGTTGGCTTAGATAATTTGAGTTGGAAGACTTTAGTTCAGTTGAGCATGAGTGGTTGCTAATCTATAGCAATATAATTTAGCTAAATTGAGCTATTGTTAGTTAAACTAGTTCTAACTATTAAATGAACTAGAGGAAGCTCAAGTTGTACAGTGTGACTTGAGTCACACTGAGTGATCAACGAGTTAACTGATCAATCAACCCAAAATATTTTTTTCCTGCATAGAATTCAAGTTACCTAGTTAAGGTTGAGGTTCCATGACAATGTACTATGGTTTGTATACTATTTTTAACTATACAAGTGGTGCATGTAGTGAGAGGATAATTGTCGAAGGATTGCACAATTCCAATTGAGGATATTCCTAATTAATAAGGTTCTGATTCCTGAAGGAATAATGTAAGAAAATAGGAGCTTTGAGGACTTGAAAATTAGCTAAATCTTGGCCAGAGGGAGTTAGGTAGGAAAAGGGATAGACTATAAACTTGGAATGTTTTATCAGTCTTTAGTAACATATGTATTTCATCTCAATTCTTTGATTAATGCAATACAAATAGGAAGGGGTTTGCAGTTTATTTCCCCTAGATAAATCTTTGTATATGTGTGATAAATATCTATGCATATTTATGAATTTTTCTCTCGATTGTGAATTTAATTCCGCATATGAGTAGATTAGATTTGAGTCTCTTGTTTTAGTAAATTACGTGATCATTTTAATATCTACACATTAATTTGTAGATGGTATCAGAGTAGGATGCACAGTAGAGCATAAATTTCGAAGTTGTTATTGCAGGAGGAATGAATTTGTAGGATAAATTCTTTAGAGCTAGCAAGATGGCTTTCAATCATCTAAGACTTGAGTATTCCCTTGAGGGAGGATTGAATTTTATTTCTTGTAAGGATTGCATGGATATGGTACTAGAGGATAATGGGTTGAAGCAATTTGTTGAGCAAGACATTCCAAAACTAGTATCATCTGACATCAAGGATCTAGCAAAATGGAGGAAGTGCGTATCCAAGGTGAGGAGAATCATATTAGAGGGAGTAAAGGATCACATTTTCTCCAATATTCATGGGAAAGAAACCTCGTATGAAATGTGGAAAGCACTAACAGATTTATTATAGAAAAAAAATGACCCCATAAAACTGTCACTTAAGGGTAAGCTTTGAAATATCAAGATTCAAAAGAATGACTCTATTCACTAGTAGCTAAGCAGGTTCACACAATGTGGTGATGGACTTGGTGGAGTTGGTGTTACTCTTGTAGAAGATGATTTGGTAAGACTAACCCTTCTAGGCCTTCCAAGAGCTAGCATAGCTACCATGAATCTGTGAATCAGAGGGAGAAACTACCAAACTAGGAACACTTATGGCCTTATTTGGTATAGGAGGAGATAAGGAAGAATACAAAAGATGAAACTTCATCCAGGTGTGAGGATGAAGAGAACTTTGTTTCTCTAGAAAGGAAAAGAAAGGGAAAGGGTAGAAATCAAAATCCAAACGAGAGTCCAATCAAAGAGGAAAGAAGGAAATACTTGTACAAAATTCAATGCTTAAATTTTCATGAATTTGGGCATTATGCCACCAAGTGTCCACATAAGAAGACTAACAAGAATACCTCAGGAGTAGCGGAAAGTGAAGCTTTGAATTCATAGTTCAAGATTTACTTCACCCTTATCGCATGGATGATGAGCATAATGAGGCAAAGTGTGTGGTACTTAGACAATGGTGCTTCATTCCAGATGATGGGCAACATAGATTTTTTCAATAACCTGTAGGAGAGAGACCTCCAAATGCACATCAGTATGGGAGATGATAGAAGGTATAACATAATTAGTATTAGTAAAGTTAATTTTTATAGGGATTCTGACTCCCCTCTCAAACTCAAGGATGTCATATTTGTTTTGGTCCTGGAGAAAGATCTAATCTCAGTTGTTATGTTGGAAGACTATGGGTACGATGTGATATTCAACAAAGGGAAAGAATTCCTAAGACACATATCCATGGGACAGTTAAGAGGATAGAGGTTCGTGTGAAGAAACTTTACAAGGTAGATGTGGAAGATTGTGCTCCATTAATCATGAAGGAGGAGAAGTTGGAGAGTCACGATGTTGGTGAACTATGGCATAAAAGACTTGGCCATTTGCATTACGATGCCCTAAGGATTATGTAGTAGAAAACCACAAGCCTCCCTAAAGGATCAATTGATCAACAAGATACATACAAAGGATGTACCTTAAGGAAGTACACAAAAGCGTCATTCCATGATGGGAAGAACAAAGTAGATGCAATCCATAAAAGGATCCACTCTGATGTGTATGGACCTTTCTCGATATCCTGCACTGTTAGGCACAAATATTATGTTATCTTTCTTTATGAATTCACATGGAAGTGTTGGATATTCTTCATGCGAAAGAAAGGTGAGACATTCTCCAAATTTGTAGAGTTCAAAGAACTGGTAGAGAAGGAAACCAATGAAAAGCTGAAGGCTCTTAGAAGTGATAATGGAGGTATGTGTCAAATGAGTTTAAAAACTTTTGTGCAAAATAAGGCATTCAACAAGAGTTGATAGTGCCCCATAAACCATAGAGGGATGGGGTGGCTAAGAGGAAGAATCATAGTGTTGTGGGACAGATTAGGGCGATGTTGCATGACCAAGGCCTACAACTACATTTGTGGGCTAGAGGCATGTAACACATTAGTATACTTGTAGAACCAGAGACCTCATCAGTTTTTTGGAATCATTACACTAGATGAGGATTTCTTTGGGAGAAATTAAGATGTGTCTCACTTCAGGATCTTTCGAGCACTTTTTTATTTCCATCTCTCCAAAGACTTTACTAGGAATATTGAGCCAAAAACTAAGTTGGGGGTATTTATGGGTTACACAAAAACTCCTCAAAACTACCATGTGTACTTGCCTTCCCTCAGAATGAGAGTTCCTCAAAGGGATGTAAAAAATGAGGAGGAGAAGGAAATGAGATGTTCTCCTGACAGGGAGTTTCAATTTCAACTAGATCAGGAGCTTTTGGCTCCAATGGAAGAATATCAGGAAGTTGTGGAGCATCCACTAATTGAGGAACATAGAGTGGAGATAACCACTCAAATTGAAACATCTAGAGAATGAGAAATAAAAAGAGAGAAGTTGATAGGCTATTTAACAATGTTAGAGAGATTGTGGGAGCACCCATTTCTTAGTACGGGAAGAGAAGGTCAACAACTACATGGCTCTAATGACTGAGTTAGTTAAGACTGAGCCATCTTGTTTCGAGGAAGAAGTAGAGAAAGCTATATGGGTTGATGAAATTGTAGAGGAATATGATAACATTTTAAAAAAGATTGGTTGCGAAGTGGTCCCATGATTAGCATATAAATCAGTGGTGGGTTCGATATGGCTCTTCAAGGTAAATCATGCAAGAGACAAAGGCATAGAGAAGTATAAGGCCATATTTTTTTCCAAGGAATTATCTCAAGTTGAGGGAATGGACTATGAGGAAACCTTTGCACCAATCATAAGGTATTTATCCATTAGATCTATACTTTATTTTTTAGTGCAGATGGGGTTGAAGATCCACCAGATGGATGTAAAGACAACATTCATCAATGGAGTTATTGAGGAGGAGGTGTACTTTGAGAAACCATAAGGTTTTGATAACTTTGATCGAGAGTCGAATGTGCATAAACTCAAGAGAGAATTGTATGGCCTCAAGTGAGAACCCCATGCTTGGTACACTAGTATCGGCAACTATCTCATGGGTTTGGGTTTTACCATGTGTTTGGGCTTTACCAAAAGTGAAGCAGATGCAAACCCTTATCATATTTTGTTAGAAGTTAGATTTTTTATTATTTTCTTATATGTTGATGATTTGATTTTAATAGGTGATGTTGATTTGATTTCATTTTAGCGAGTGATGATTTGATTTTCTTATATGTTGATGATTTGATTTTAATGGGTGATCCATGTGCCTTGTCACAACCATGTCATAACCATATTGAGTTGTAATGTCATCGAAATACAAGATGTTGAATATGCAATGTCATAACCATATTGAGGTCCTAAAGATGCTAATGTACCAATGGAAAAATGGGGATAGGTTGTCCATGTACTATTTCACCCATTTTGTTTTGATATCCACCTCTTTCGATGCTATTCTCTAAGCCAATTTGGATCTTCTTGAGATGAAAAGACTAGGTCTTGGTAATGGGTTCTTGCAATAAATGAAAACCACAAAAATAAGATCACCATAGTCAAATCCAATTGAATATATAATCAATCATTCATCATAATTTTAAATTTCAAAATTTTGTGAACACTTACCTTCCTTTGATGTGAGGGCTATAATGCTATCATATATGCTCTCTTCAAACTGCATAATTCCCCAACCCCGAAGAAGATGCAAATGTTAATTACTCCCTCTATCCATGTTAATTTTTCCCTCTATATAGTGATAGATAAACATAACTAAACATTTAAAAATAAGAATCATTCTAAAGCTCGATCTTCTATAAAGATGGATCGATGGATTAGCAGGTGAATCCAATTGAGAATTTACATGGCCACCAATTTTTTTGCGATTCAACTTGGCCTTGGTACAAATCTATATTTGTCATTGCAGTACCCTTCCAAGGATTTCATATCAAATGGGTTTAAGGGAAACATTGTTGTATTGGGTGTCTTGGTCATTGGCATCTCCATTCCACTACACCTATGCACACATACCATCATTATCATCAGTGACAATGGCTTGAAGCTATATAATTAAATATTGTTGTAGGATAGTTTAATTACTTTAGCTCGCTTGACGTTAGCTTGCCTTATTTTATCTACAAAATAAGTACTTTCCCTATCAATCCCAACCCCTGTAGTCCTAGTACATTTCGTCATCAGTAGATGGTTGAAGATTGAGACAAGTATTATTGGAGGTGGTGGAGTTGTGGTAAATTATTGTTGTAGTTGATATGCAGCTAAGGATGATCATGCCTATGGCAAAGCTATCGATGGGCTTGCACATCTTTGATATACAACAAAAAAAATTAAGTCAATGTTCAATTTTTCTGCTAGTATTTTTGAATAATAGATTAGTTCTATCATAACAGATACCAGTTAGGAATTATCCAAATTAAACACAAGAAAACCATCCTTGTAATTATCCACACAATTATTTGCCTTACAACATGGGAGAAGAGTATATAATCCTTAGCAATTTAACGAGCATATAATCATACTTAGTAGGCCATTGGTATGCATTTGTTAACGAAATTATCAAATTACTAGTGTTGTAAGCCCTAATATATACAAATGGATTTCATTAGTTATTAGTGGTCATCACAAGTTGATAACAACTGTGCATTTACATGATTTTTTAATATTTTTTTAAGGGGGGGAGTGGAATTCTCACATGTAGATGTTGAATCTGCACTATAAACCCTCTAACCCTATAGGCTGTTGATGAGCCCCAGAAATGGGTAATTATATGGGCTCATTCAGCCTCCTAATTCGACTTAATCCACCATTATCATTAGTTTATTGCATGTTTTTTTATTATATTTATGCTAATAGAGTGAATTGGGTTAGTCATTATGCCAACAAGTCTAATGTGTGCTTTATGCAGTCTTTTTGGTCAATTTGCAGACAAAATCAAAGGTTTAAATGAGCACTTGGCAGCGAAATTCGTGGAGAGGATTTGTAGGAAGGTGTCCCCTTCATTTATGAGCCCTTACCTAAAATTCTCCACTAGCAGCTCAGAGTTCAAGGGCCACCACATCGATTATCACAAGGGCAGCCGATCAAGGGCTAGTAAAGTTGTTGTTAACTGCAAGTTTTGGCAGTTGAGTTCCTAAAGTTTAGGAGGGTTGTTGGGGTCCTCAATTTGTATAGATAAGAAGGCTTAGGGCCTCATTGGAGTTAGCTAGTTGGTAGTTCAATTTTAGTCAATTTTTTAGTCATTTTTTAGGCAGTAGGTTAGCTCTGCATTTCAGCACATTTTCAAGCTTTTTCTTGTAGACAGTTTTTGATGTAACTATTATTTCTTGAGAAATAAAGATGAATCCATCTTTGCACCAGCTCTAATATTTCTCAGGAGTTGGTAGCTCTTGGGGTTGGGCCCAACCCAAGTGCCCAGTACCTCCTTTGTTTACATTTCTGTGTTTTTGCTACATTCTTAGAATAAAATCTGCTATTTAGATTTAAATCTTATTTTTTTATTTAGGTTGCTTTTGATGATTAAAAAGGATTTTCTTGTTCAGATTGATTTGATAGGTTAATAACAGAGAAGATATTCATAAAAAGGCTATCAAGCACCTCTGATCTCACCTCTCCCTTAGTGGGACCATGAGCTGGGAGCAAGGTGTCCTTGCTGCCACCAAAAACATTGTACTTGCTTCATCATGCAGTTATTAGTGTTAGATTCTCATTTGCAGAAGTTGATACCAGTTGTGATTACATGCTCAGATCCATTTTTGTTTGGTTTCCATAGTTGATTTACGTGATTTGCTGCCAATAAACTGTTGTGCATCATGCTTATGGTTTCTAGGTCAAATTAGGTTAAAGTAGTTAGATCTTTGGTTCGCATAGCCTTTGTTGATCAGTTTTAGAAAATAACGTGTAGAGTACCTATGATACCTCCTCATCTACCCTTACCCCATCCATGCAACCTGCTTCGTCCTCTAACTTAGATTTTTGCCTCTCATTTGCCACGTTTTCTCACTTTGCCCTAGTTTCTACATTCTTGTGCATCATTGCTCCCTCTATCCTTGAACAAATCCAATCACTCCTTAGATTCATTAACCAGGTCCTAGACCCCTTAACATGCTTATCCAACCTCTATTTCCACTTTCCCACCATTTTTCCTCCATCAACCCTACAAAATTATCTTTTTAGAACATCCTGTAGAAATTACAGAACATCTTGTAGAACCCCTGCAGACTTCCTATAGAAGCTCAGGAAAGCGGTTTCTTGATGTCCAAACACTATGAAACTCTCTGGAAGGGTGCTAGGGACCCCTTAGGCCCTCTTCTCACCTTCCCAACCTCCTGGAAGCATTTCCTTTCGCTAATCAACATCTGCACAGTCAAAACAATTAAAACACATGCATAATAATTCTACAAGATTACTAAAAAATACAAAAAGATGTTTTTTCCAGATTTCATTGTAGAAGTAGCTTAGTCACATGCATTTTACCTTTCTAAAATTCAATGGCATCCATTTCCACTGCTTTCATCTCTTTTTCTTGCACCAGTAGGGTTAGTCAGTAAAACTAGGGTTTGTTAGGGTTTGCATTTTCTTTTAGCTTTCAGTTTCTTTCTGCAAGTAGACTAGCCTCTTTTTAGTTAGCTTTCGTCCATCACAGTTAAAAGCTTCTTCTAAGAGTTCATAGAAGTTGGCTTAAGCTCCTAGCAGACTTGTGCCAGTTGATCAAGTGACAGCCGTGCCAAGAGCTAGTACTTGTGCATATAGCACCATCGCTTCTAAGTTTGTTATGAACTATCGGGTTGATAAAAGTAAAGAAGGGAGCCCTAGGAGTTGTAGCATTATTGCTGCAATACTGGAGCCCACCATCTTCTTAGCGCCGTTGCAGGGGAAGTGTCAGAGTATTGGTGATTGTTGTTATTCTTCTATTTTCTACTACAACCTTCTGCTAAGTAGTTTATTTCAGCAAGAGTAGAATAGTTGTTTCATTTCCATTCTACAATTTCATTTCCATAAAAGTAGATTATACATTTCCTGCTTTCATTTCATTTCAGCAAGCATAGGTTAGATATTTCCCGCTTTCATAGATTAGCATTTCAATTCTGAAATTTCAATTTTGCAAGCGTAGATTAGCATTTCAATTCCACAATTTCCATTCTGCAAGCGTAGCTTAGCATTTCATTCCTGCAATTTCATTTCAGCAAAATAGATTAGTCCTTTCCTGTTTTCATTTCAATTCCACATTTTCATTTCAGCAAGATAGTTAGTTGTAGTTCAATCTATTTTAGTTTTGTAGGTACAAGCAGAAAAAAGCAAAAATCAACCAAAAAGATTTCCTTTCATGACTTGAAGGAGCAGAGATAATTCAGAAAAATGATTGCACAACACCCCCACTACTTCACACAGCCAACCTTCTCCCTTCTTTGATGGTTGTGAGTAATAAGAATCCCTAGGTGGACATCAAGACATATTTGAAGAACCTCTATGGGAGAAGAAGAAGGAAACATTCCTCTGGAGCAAATGTCTACAAGCAGAAATGTTGGGAGCAATACCTTATCCAAAAACGAATTTGCAAATCATATGGAAGATTTCAAGAGCGATATGAGGCAGCTTCTTGCCATGCAACTGGATACGTTACAGATCCAAAGGAAGCAAGAGGAAGCCAAGAGGGCTTTGGCCATTTTTTGTCCCAGGTGCACTAGAAAGCATCCTAGGAACGAATGTCCATTGCACTCCATAGAAGTGTGTTTTGTCTGTGAAAGAGACCATCCTATGAATCAGTGTCCTTCCTTGCCCGGGATTAAAGTTGCATATCAGAGGGCCAAAGGAGTCATTGAACCACTCTATTATATGAATCAAAGGAGGCCACATGGACCCATAACTTACCAGCAGGGAATGCAAGGGACATCCCAAACCTATTATAACCCCTATCAAGCCACTTCCATGCCTTCTTGGGGTCCCCCTGCTCATCCTTCCTGATCCATACCCCCTCCTTGGTCATATCCTCCTCAATACCATGCTCCTCCAGTTGCTCATTCGTTTCACTCTTATGCTCAGCCACAACCTCAGTGAAATGCACCTCATCAGGAGTGGAGGCCCCAGTACAACTCTCCTCCCACTCCTTTGCCTCCACCACCTGCCCAACCACAACCCCATCTGCATCCATCTCAAATATACACCCCCACTCAACTACCCATACCACCATTTCCAAACCCACACATTGGAATAGCCCAACCCAATTACAATGTCGAGGCACAACATGTCCAAACAACTTCTCTTAAGCTCAATGATATTCACCATAGATGAGGAAGAGTATTGCAAAACAGAGATTATATTGAAAGCATTGAAGGACCACATCCAACAAAAGAAGATTCAAAGGAGGAGATCAAAGAACCATGGGCTGCACTTGATGAAGAGAAGACATCGGAATCAAAGATTGAGAGTGCTCCCTCATGGTTACCATCAAATCCTCCGTGTATTCAAGAGAAAAATCAACAAAAAGAGGAAGATGTGAAGGTCATGATAGAAGAAGATATGGAGAATGATCAAGATCAGCAAAAGGACCAACGATATCAGAGGTATATTGAGATATGGTTCCAGACGGTCACTAAGTTGCAGCAGTACTCTCTTCCTCAGCTGTGTTTGATCCCTTCAAACTCAAATCATTTGGTCTCTGAAATCCGGATAGCTATCAAAGCATGCATTTCAAGCCTCCACATCATTTTGTCTCTAATCTCGATGTGCACATGGCTGCATTGGAAGTATTCTTATACTTGAAAATGATTTTGTTTTTCAAGTAGGGTAGGGTAGGAAAAAAAAGAAAAAAATGAAAAAATGAAAAGAAGAGGAAAATAAAAATCTAAGGTGAAAGCCTCCTCGGAGGCGCCTCAGATTGGCTCATTGATTGAAAACCTCCATGAGGCGGTCAATGGGTTGGAAAAAAGAGAAAAGAAAGAAGAATAACATCATTGGGTGAAAACCCCTCTTGGAGGCGCCTAGGATAGACAATTAGGGTGAAAATGTCCATGAGGTGCCCTAGTTGTTTTCAAAAAAAAAAAAAGAGAAAAAGAAAAATAAACCTAATTTCTATTGAATAATTGCAGGTTGCAGTAAGGACATTGCAGGTTAGGAAGATCACTTAAATCAAAGACAGAGGAAGTTCTGTGCCTTCTACAGGAAGTTCTGTGTCTTCTACAAGAAGTTCTGTGTCTTCTACAGGAAACCTACAAACGAGCCAAAATTGATCTCCGAAGAGGACCAGAAGGCTAGGAATATGTCCATAAGGCCCGCACACATCCATGTTTCCATCCCTCACCCTTCTCCATTATTTTTTCCATCTCATTGTGCTTATTTCCTAAAAACTGTGTGTTCTACAGGAAGTTCCTGTAGAAATTAAAGGAAGCTAGAATGTATTTCAAAAAGGTAGTTTAGCGAACATGATAGCTTCCTAAAGGGTTCATAAGTCCTCCTACAATCCTCAAACCTCTCTCCCATCAATTCCAAGTCTGGATTATAGCCCAAGCTCATTTTTTTTACCATGCAAAAAAACTGCAACATGCTTGGAAGCAAAAATACATAGTGCTGAAATATGTATTTTCCCTAACTTGAAAAACGTACATCCATTTACAAAACAGTTACATGGGGAGTTCTATAGGGATGATGGCAACATGCCCGAGCAATTTCAGCCAATTCCGGTGCACGTTTCTAAGAAATCAGCTTCCATCACCTTCATCCATTTTTGCATTTTCTCCATATCCATGCATCCATTTCAAAATCTGTTTCATGGGGAGATGCATATGGGTGATAGTCACCTACCCAAGCAGTTTCAACCGATTCCGATGCACGGTTTCCGAGAAATTGACCTTTGTAATCTTCAGCCATTTTCAATTTTTCTCGATATCCATGCATCCATTGACCACAATTTTACTATGGGAGGTGCACAACAATGAGAGAAGCATGCTCAGAAATTTTCAGGTCAATCTGATCTATCGTTTGGGAGCTATG
The DNA here is from genome assembly GCA_000404065.3 of Pinus taeda. NCBI lineage: Eukaryota > Viridiplantae > Streptophyta > Pinopsida > Pinales > Pinaceae > Pinus > Pinus taeda. Next base: position 39,141 of record APFE031328519.1, on the reverse strand, counting down.
GAGAAAACAAGTTGCTATCTTGTAAAAATCCAGCATCAGCAACGTGAAGGTGTAAATCTGAAGGATGAAACTGACTTCTACAGCTTAGATCCGGCTAGAGGATACCTGCACAAGAAAAATAACCACACATCAGACAACAAAAAGCTTATAGCATAAAGGATCCAAGCATGTAGCAATGGAATAAGAGCATGCAGCAGCAAAAAAGGACTAAGCATCACGTCGACTTATAGGTATGTGTCTAAGCCAGTTCCTCTATTTGCATCTATATGATTCGAAAGTGCATAAACAAATGAAATGGTGGGATTAATCTAGGAAGCTAGCAAAGTTAACACAATAGTGCCTTTTCTAATTCTCGAGCCCTCAGCCGGAAGTCATGCAGCATACGTGTATAGTCAACTCACGTGCAATTTAAAAAAACAGGTAGTGTTGGCTGTTTGAACTCCAGTGCAACTGATGTCAAGTGATTAAAAGGAAGAGAACATACAGTTCATAACAATATTGCAGCCTGCATGAGGCTAATGCACATCCGGCCACCTCATCTTCTCACATGAATCACGCTGCAGTTAAACGGTGCTCAGCTGAAACTCTCACTACTCTTTGTTCACTGCATCTTCACGACATTCACAACTGAAGCACGCGTCCTCCACTTCCAGATCAGCTAACCAGTGGTCCTCTGCAAGATTCCTACCTGATTTTTCAAGACTTCTGTTGTTTTTTAAAAAAAATCTCTCGCCTATCGGGCTCTACAGGAAGCGAAGTTTCGTTCTACAGGAAACGCAGAAAACAACCGTGCAGAAAGAAAACCTAGGATTTTCAGCGAATTTCAAGCTCAAAACGAGGTAGGATCAGGGAAGCTTCTTTGTGCATGATTTATTTGTGCAAAGTGGTGAATTGAACATGGATTGAGATTGGAAAATCAGTGAAAAATCTGCCTGTGAATTGGGAATAAAATGTTTGCCTATGTATTGCACTGAGTGTCCCAGTTTTCTGCATCAAAATTCTTCTCCACGTTTCCTGTTTCTAAAATTCTCCTATAAGGAAGGCATATGCAGCTGTGAGAGCCAGCCTGTGGATGAACATTTTAAAATTTTCATATCTGACTGTGTCTTGAGAAGAAAACTTGGTCTTTGTCCTCTGTCTGTAGAAGCAAAACTCTTCCTTACATAACCAGATAGCTGAGAGCTGAGTCACAACAGTCTTAAAACCAAGGAATTGGTCCTAATTAAAATTTGAACACCCGAGAGATCCCTTCTTGAAGTTCAGGAGAGAAAACCAGTGATGAAGGAACACGGGACAATCAAGCACAAAAAGGACAGAAAGAAGAAGGGAGAAAGGGTCAGATTGCTGAGCCTAAAATAGCAGGAGGAACAACGGCACAAACACCTAGGGAAAAATGATTGCAAATTCGAGCAGAGAAGACTGAAAAATTCCAAATAAAGGAGGGCACAGCCAAGGCAACCTCACAGAAACTAAAAGGAAAGACACATCCAGCCAAGCAGACCGAAACAATTGACACATGAATTTCTACAGGAAGCATGAAAACATAATAGCAAGAGGAGAAATCACCTGAGATTTTGGCCAGGGAGGCCACAGTCGTGCTTGCCACCTTAAGCACACCTCAAAAACCAAAAAGGGAAGCGAAAGAGGCAAACCTCCATGTACTTTGAATCAAGGAGGAGCACACGGGTCAAAGTGGGCAGACCCCAGCCACAGTCAAAGGAACCAATTATCATTGTGGACACCACAGCTAAACAAAAGGAGGAGTCTCCTTCAAAGGCAACCATCATCTATGAATGAGGAAGCCGAAAACCTTCACTTGGAGAGAGAGAATTCAGATGATGGACTCAAAGACAACTCTACAGGAAGCCGAGACAGTTCTACAGGAAACTCTAGATAAGTTAAAAGAGACCGAGAAATTGGAGGAAAGGGTAGCCAAACCATCACAGGAAGAAGAAAAGGCTGAGGAAATATTGGAACCAGCCCTCAGCCTAGCTTGGGCTCATACTACAACCTGTTAAGAAGTTGGGAAGGTAAGTCCTCAGAAATTTGCGGTGCCACTTTTCTTTGCACTAGAACAAAAAAGGGTTAGGACTCACACTTGGATGAGGATTGCCAAATCCAAGGGTGCAGCAGACATAGGCCACTTGGAAGAACAACTCAAGGAATCAAGAAAGAATTGGCCATGGTGAGGCATGTGGAAAGTAGTCAAAGGACCAAACTACAGAAGGAGAATGAGCTGTTGAAACAGCAGTTACAGCTACAGGGAAGTCATATTGAAGATAGGCCCTCCATTTTGGGAAAACAACAGCAGCAAGAAGGGCCTCCAACAGACAAGGAACCATTTGATGAACAACAGAGAGAGGACAAGCTGCAGGCTGAGCTTGAGGCTTTAACAAAACTGCTATAGGAAAAGGAGCACAGGCAGTGGGCAGAAGTAGAGGGAAAAGCATGGTTTCATGACCAAGAAGAGGACATCACCTCAGAAGCCTGAGATGTGAGAGAGGTAGTCAAAGAAATCAAAGATGAAGAGATAGATTATTTGCTCAGAGGATGAGCAACACTTTCAGTAGGGGGTGATGATGAGCCCTAGAAATGGGTAATTATATGGGCTCATTCAGCCTCCTAATTCGACTTAATCCACCACTCTCATTAGTTTATTGCATGTTTTTTATTATATTTATGCTAATAGAGTGAATTGAGTTAGTCATTATACCAACAAGTCTAATGTGTGCTTTATGTAGTCTTTTTGGTCAATTTGGAGACAAAATCAAAGGTTTAAAGGAGCACTTGGCAGCCAAATCCATGGAGAGGATTTTTAGGAAGGTGTCCCATTCATTTATGATCCCTTACCTCAAATTCTCCACCAACAGCTCGGAGTTCAAGGGCCACCACATCGATTATCACAAGGGCAGCCAAGCAAGGGCTAGTGAAGTTGTTGTTAACTACAGGTTTTGGCAGTCGAGTTCCTAAAGTTTAGGAGGGTTGTTGGGGTCCTCAATTTGTATAAATAAGAAGGCTTAGGTCCTCATTGGAGTTAGCTAGTTGGCAGTTCGATTTTAGTCATTTTTTTAGTCATTTTTTAGGCAGTAGGTTAGCTCTGCATTTCAACACATTTTCAAGGTTTTTCTTGTAGACAGTTTTTGATGTAACTATTATTTCTTGAGCAATAAAGACGAATCCAGCTTTGCACCAGCTCTAATCTTTCTCAGGAGGTAGTAGCTCTTGGGTTTGGGCCTAACCCAAGTGCTCAGTACCTCCTTCGTTTACCTTTATGTGTTTTTGTTGCATTCTTAGAATAAAATTTGCTATTTAGATTTAAATCTTGTTTTGGTATTTAGGTTGCATTTGATGATTAAAAAGGATTTTCATGTTCATATTGATTTGATAGGTTGATAACAGAGAAGATCTTCAAAAAAAGGCTATCAAGCACCTCTGATCTCACCTCTCCCTCAGTGGGACCATGAGCTGGGACCAAGGTGTTCTTGTTGCCACCAAAAACACTGTCTTTGCTTCATCATGCAATTATTAGTGTTAGATTCTCATTTGCAGAAGTTGATACCAGTTGTGATTACATGCTCAGATCCATTTTTGTTTGGTATCATTTACGTAATTTTCTACCAATAAACTGTTGTGCATCATGCTTATGGTTTCTAGGTCAAATTAGGTTAAAGTAGTTAGATCTTTGGTTTGCATAGCCTTTGTTGATCAGTTTTGGAAAATAACATGCAGAGTACCTATGATACCTCCTCATCTATCCTTACCCCATCCATGCAACCTGCTTCATCCTCTAACTCAAATTCTTGCATCTCATTTGCCACGTTTTTTCACTTTTCCCTAGTTTCTACATTCTTGTGAATCATTGCTCTCTCCATCCTTGAACAAATCCAATTGCTCCTTAGCCTCATTCACTAGGTCCTAGACCCCTTAACATCCTTATCCAACCTCTATTTCCACTTTCCCACCATTTTTCCTCCATCAACCCTCCAAAATCCTCTTTTCGGAACATCCTATAGAAATTACAGAACATCCTGTAGAACCTCTGCAGACTTCCTGTAGAAGCTCACGAAAGCGATTTATTGATATCCAAACATTGTGAAACTCTCTAGAAGGGTGCTAGGCACCCCTTAGGCCCACTTCTCACCTTCCCAACCTCCTGCAAGAATTTCCTTGTTAATAAATTTACTACATAACATAAATAATTACTGAGAGGAATAAATATAAAAATAACCAACAACAACCATAAACACATAAACAAAAATGTTTATCCGAGAAAACCCCAAATCCAGGGAAAAACCCAACCTAATAAGATCTTATTAGCATTGGCCAAAACCCTGGCCAATCCGACCAAGTGAGCCTTCAGCGCTCACCTTCAGGTCTTCTCATTACAATGAAGTTCTTCCAGCCTTTTATAGGCTCCATTACATATAATACCACGCGCAAAATACCATGGGTGCACAATACCATATGCCCAAAAACCAACACTGTTTAACCTAGTCAACTTTGACTCTATCCTGAGTCAATTTTACCTAACAATTCCCCCCTTAAACTTGACTTGGGGTTCCTTGACTAACTCCAGCCAATCCTGCTAAGTGAGACAATCTCGTTCACTCTAGCTCTTACCCCCTCAAAGTTTTTACCCGGGGTATTGTTAACCCGACATCCCCCCTATCACCTAGGTCTAACCCAGACTTTACCGGTGATCACCTAGGGGTACTCATGCCTTACCAGGTTTTACAGTAGTATGCCCATTTACATGCAATAATTTTTACTTCATTAATTTTTTTTTCTTTATTGCTGTTGCGATTTTGATCCATCCTCTCTCAATTTGATTTGCTCAAAAACTTCTATCAAACCACTCCAACTGCGAGCCTGATGAGAACCTCGTAGATTCCAGGACCAGTGGCCTCACGCAGCAGAAAACAAACAATTTTAATACTACCAAAGGTATCTCTTAACTTTCTTTAAATAGTCGCATGAATCCCGAACAATTCGTCAGCATTTTCCAAACCAGTAAATATCGCAAATGCACTATGATCCCTGGTAGTTACGGCACTATCTTCCGCACATTCTCCTCGAGGTTCTTCCGTGTACGATTGTTCTACGATTATTTTCCAGACCGAGATCTGTTGTGTTGATCTCATTAGGCACTATAAACCCCTGGCATCAAAGAATCCCTTTGAAGCCAATATCTGGCTCTGATACCAATTGTTAAGAAATTTACAACATAACATAAATAATTACTGAGAGGAATAAATATAAAAATAACCAGCAACAACCATAAACACATAAACACAAATGTTTATCCGAGAAAACCCCAAATCCAAGGAAAAACCCAACCTAATAAGATCTTATTAGCATTGGCCAAAACCCTGGCCAATCCGACCAAGTGAGCCTTCAGCGCTCACCTTCAAGTCTTCTCATTACAATGAAGTTCTTCTAGCCTTTTATAGGCTCCATTACATATAATACCACGCTCAAAATACCATGGGTGCATAATACCATATGCCCCAAAACCAACACTGTTTAATCTGGTCAACTTTGACTCTATCCTGAGTCAAGTTTACCTAACATGTCCAACAATGGTACCTGAAATGCTATTTATAGCATTTCTTGTTTCCATTTTCAACATGGCATTCAATATTTCAAAGGAAACAACAACAAAAGATTTAATGACGACATTATCCAAACTATATGAAGAAAATCAACCTCAAATAAGGTATTTCTTATTAATCTTTTATTTAATACGAAGATGTTAGAAGGTGGATTTGTTGCTAATCATTTAAATGAATTTAACATGGTTACTAGTCAGTTAAGTTCTGTAGGGGTAAATTTTGATGATGAAGTTAGGGCTCTGTTATTTTTGTGATCATTGCCAAAAAGTTGGAATGGCCTAGTTATGGATATTAGTAACTATGTCTCTAGATCTAGTACTTTAAAGTTTGATGATGTTGTTGGTGCCAATGTGATGGAAAATCTCTAGTGAGACATCAGGTAATGCATTCACTACAGAGACTAGTGGAAGAAAAATGGAAAGAGGAAGGAGCCCAAGAAATCACAATAAGTCAAGAAAATGCATATCCAAGTCCAGATCGAGGATAGTGTCATAGAAATGAGGGAAGAAAGGACACCTGAAGAAAGATTGTATGTCATAGAAGGGAAAAGAAGGAGATGGACAACAAGAGAACAATCATGAAGTGAATGTGACAAGTGATGTGTTGCAATATGCTTTGATTATTTCTTTAGAAAATATTATTGATGCTTGGGTGGTAGATTCAGGAGCCTCATTCCATGCCACACTTAATAGGAAACATTTTCATGACTATGTTCAAGGATTATTTGGACAAGTTCATCTAGGTGATGATAAACCCTATAAAATTGTTGGAATGGGTAAGGTTTTTATAGAAAAACATAATGAAAACCATTGGCTATTAAAGGTGGTAAGGCATGTTTCAGATCTGAGGAAAAATCAAATTTTAATAGGGCAGCTGGGAGGTGAAAGTTGTGTAACTATATTTATAGACAAAACCTAGAAGGTCACTAAAGGAGCCCTGGTATTAGAAAAAGGATAAAATGTTGGTGCATTACATATATGCAATGGTATTTCTCATTATATTAATGCTTTAACCTCCACATGAGTAGATACAACATTGTGGCATCATAGGCTTGGGCACATGAGTGAGAAATGGATGCAATTTCTTCACTCGAGAATTTTTTTGCCAGGTTTGAAGCACATTGATTTGGATTTCTGTTGAAAATTGTGTTTACGGAAAACAAAAGAGAGTCAAATTTATCAGAGTTGGGAAGGAAAAGAAGAACGAAAAATTAGAGCTTGTGCATACATATGTATGGGAACCTGCTCAAGTATCATTGATTGGTGGCTCTCGCTATTATGCTACTTTGATTGATGATGAAACTAGGAAAGCCTAGATTTATTTTATTTGAAATAAATTTGATGTATTTGATACTTTCAAGAAATGGAAAGCTTTGGTTGAGAATGGGACACGAAAGAAGTTGAAGTGTCTCAAATCAGACAATGGAGGTGAATAATACAGTAAAGAGTTCAATAACTACTATTCAAAGCAAGGAATTCACAGAGAGAAGACAGTTCCAGGAACACCATAGGCAAATGGTGTGTCAGAAAGGATGAACAAGAAAATCATGGAGCATGCAAGGTGCATGAGATCACATGTATGATTACCCTTACAATTTTGGGCAAATATTGTAGATATTGTTGTTTATATAATAAACAGAGTGCCTTTTGTTTCTTTGGATGGTGGTATTCCAAAGGAGGCATGGACATGTAAAAAGGTAAACTACTCTTTTTTAAATACTTTCAATTGTGAAGCCTTTGACCAAATTAATAAATAAAATAGAACAAATCTTGAGGCAAAATCAAAGAAATATACATTTATTGGATATGGTGTTAATGATTTTAGTTATCGCTTATATGATTATAAAAATCACAAAATCATTAGGAGAAGAGATGTTATATTCAGTGAAAAGGTCTTGTATAAGGATCAAATACAGGGAAAGAAATAGGAAAAAGAAAACAAATAATACACAGTGCTTGATGAGATCACATAAAAGGTAAATGTGTCTGAAAATCATAATGATTAGTAGCCACAACAACATCAACAACAACAACATCCACCTCAAACACTTGAAATTGGTGTTAGAATATCTACCAAGATAAGTAGACCCCCTAAACAATACTCTCCCTCATTATATTATGTATTGTTGACTAATTCTGGTGACAACCGGAAAGATATGAAGAAGAAATGCAGGTAGAAACCATGAAGAAGTGGTAGCAAGCCATGGAAGAATAGATGGACTCCTTGATGCAAAAGCAGACTTGGGACTTAGTCAAGTTGCCTGCAGGTAAAACAACATTGCAGAATAAATGGGTTTACATGTTGAAGGAAGAATATGGAGTTAAATAGAAGTACAAGGCTAGACTTGATGTGAAGGGGTTTGCACAGAAGAAAGGTATAGACTTTGATGAAATATTTTCTCTTGTTTCTAAAATGAATTCAATCAAAACTATTTTAAGTATTGTGGCAACACACGATTTGCATCTTGAGCAGATAGATGTAAAGACAACCTTTCTCCATAGGGATTTGGAGGAAGAAATATATATGCAACATCCACAAGGGTATGAGGTCAAAGGGAAGGATAAATTAGTGTGAAAATTTAAGAAGAGCTTGTATGGATTAAAACTGGCACCAAGGCAGTGGTATCTAAAATTTGACAAGTTTATGTCTAAACAAGGTTATACTATATGTCACTCTGACCATTGCGTTTATCTTAAAAATAAAAATGATGACAACCATATTATATTTTTATTATATGTAAATGACATGCTTGTTGTAGGGGCTAAAATGTAAAAAATAAATGTACTCAAAGGAAAATTGGCAAATTCATTTGCAATGAAGGATTTGGGTGCTGCAAAATAAATCCTTGGTATGAGAATAATTAGAGATAGGAAAAATCGCAAATTAACATTGTCTCAGAGCGAGTACATATAAAAGGTGTTGGAAATATTTAATATGCAAAATGTAAAACTAGTCAGTACACCTTTGGCTAGCCATTTCAAACTAAGTATGAAGATGTGTCCCAAGACCTGTTAGCCTTAGAGGCGTTTGGCCCAAAAATGGACCGAAAACACTCCCAAAGTCTCCAAAGTTTGCTTAAAATCATGCCAAAGGATCCAAGTATGCCCCAAAAGTCTTCAAGATTCTCTTAAGGATCATTCAAAGTCAAAACCGTAGCATGCCAAGAGCCCTTGGAAGGGCATAAATGCACTATCGAGAGGCTAAAACACTCCAAAAACAATGAAAAACCATTATCGGAGGCTTGAACTCAAGAATGCATAGCAGCCGTTACATATGGCCGATCAACGGCCCAAATATAAGTGGCAAATTGGCAATCGACGCAAGACACCACCGATCAATGATCGTCGATGATCGCTATCAATGGAGGTGTCGGTGGAGGTATCGGCACAGGTTGTGTGGAATGAGTGATCACGATTAGCAATTCAACATGGACCGTCAATCGCGCATGCAGATCGACGGCCCACATCACATCGACGGATCACAATAAGGAAGACCAAAGGGCGCAGACTTTACATGTATATGTGCGCGATGCATAAGACCCGGACCCAATGGGTTTCGGAATAAAATCACATATTATTTCAAGTCCGCGGATTGGCCATTATTAATGTATTGCGTGTATTTTCGTTGTTTTAACGAAGTACACAGGGAAACAGGGCAGCATCAATAGCGATGAAGCCCAGACTTGAAAGGGTCTGGGAAGTGAAATATATATATTTTTCAGTTCGCTGAAGGCCAATTTTCCTACGTTTTCAGTGTTTTTCAAGCGTAAGTCAAAATACAAAGGAAGCAAGGGACCCGGGGTGAATGCAACTTGCGATAGCCCTTAGGCCAGACCCGATAGGTGAATAAACCATTTTCAAGACTTTTGAAGTCCAAAATACACAGAGAAGGCAGGATTTTTACAGTAATGTTGTTTTTTCTATTCATAACATAAAGCAATAACTGTCCGCATTTTTAGAGGGATTTCATAGGCTCGAAGAGCCATTCCACCACAGAGCAGAGGCCGAATCAAGAAAAAAGCAGTCATGGAGCCACAACACACGCAGCTAACCCGCAACATAAGTGATCAAGGAGCATAAACAGTGCAACACTGCCAAATCAACCAGAAACGATCATGGAACCACAGCATAACACAACTAGAACAAGCAAGATGATTATGGGGCATCTCTGGCACGGGAGATCTCCCAGACAGTGCAGCAAGCTATCCAAAACATCTGAATACGGTTATTCCTCTGTTAGAAGGAGAAAACCTCTGAGCCACGCTTTCTTATTGAGGGAATCAATCAGTTAACAAGACAGACCAAGACTCCGAGCCTCTTAGAGCTCAGGAGCATTGTAAACAAGCTATAAATAGCTAAAAGTAAAATGTAATAAAGGTTCAAACTTTTGGAGACTGTAGAGACTTTTCTACTCAAGCTTCTCATCTTCATTCATTAGTAATATAAGATTCTTTTGTCATTATTTGTTTAATATTGCATTTTCTCTTCTGTTCTAAGCTTGCACTTGAATAATTTGTTCATGCTTTCTTTTGTGTCTAAGGCCAGATAACTGTCATCTTATCTCTGCTTTGATAAATCAGATTTGCAAGTTTCTTTGTTGCCTGTAGCTAGCCATTCATATGTGGTCATATATGCATCTTCCGGTAGATTCAGTATTTTCTTTTGCTTCCTGTAGCTAGCCATTCATTTATGTTTATGTATGCATCTCCCAGTATGGTTAGTATTCTCCATCCATTCATTGAAATTACAAATTGTTGAGCATTAGTGGTCTAAAGCCTTGTAAGCTGAGGGTGTTCATGCATGTCTTGAGTAAAAACATAGTTGAAATGGTTATCTGCCTTGATCTAAACCATAATTTATTATAATAGTTCAGAGAAAAATATTGAAGATTATATGTTACCAGGCATCTCTAATCTGCAACCTAGGAGGGTTTCCTGGAGTGCTAACATAATTGGCACTGTTGTCAGGGAAAGGAAACTGAAGCTTAGCTTCCCTGGGAAATGACATAGATCCAACTTTGATGATAGACAAAGTCTAGGCACATTTTTTGTTGTAATCATCTATCTGGCGACTCTACTGGAGGCTGAACCTCTTGGCGACTCCACTTCATAGTTTTGGCTCAGTTTGTGAGGCATAATCGGAGAAATCCTTAGAAGTCACAAGCTAACCCAGTACCTGACCCTACAAAGATCATCAAAGAAAGAAAGGTATTGCAGAAAGGAGCATCAGGTTCAGGTAAACCTAAACAATCTCCTATATCTCTTCAAGAAAGGCATGTGATAGAACAAATATATGTTGAGAGTATAGCTTCCAATACTACCAGCGAAGAAAAACTCTTAGAGATTCATAAAGCTCCTTATTCTTTAGGTTTTCCTTTTGTTTTATGCCCAAAGGATACCTCACCTCCTATCCATCATACTCCTTTAGTCTTATCAGTCACTCCTCAACCCTCTATCATTCAGACTGCCAGTACTCTTTTAGCCACCACAGCTATGGGAAGTCCACAAGAACCTATCAAAATGGAAAGAATCATACATGCTAGGTATGGACCTCTAATACTGCCCACTCCTTTGAACGCCATGCCTACTGGAGAATATTAGAAGTATATGCCTAAGTTCACTGGGACTGAAGGTGTTTTAGCTGAAGAACATCTTGAGTCATTCTATAGCTATGTTGATAACTCAGACATTAGTGAAGATGATGTCTGGATGAGAGTCTTTGTCCAAAGCCTAGATGGAGAGACTAGAAAATGGTTCAGGGAACTGACCCCAACATCTACAGCAGATATTGAGGCCTTAGATGATGCATTCCTAAAGCATTGGGGGGATAAGAAGGATCTCCTTTACTACCACACTGAGTTTGGGAAGTTACAGAGGGAAAATGGTGAGCTGCAGTCTGATTTTAATAAGAGATTTAACCGCATGTACAACAAGATACCAACTGAAGTGAAACCCACCACTACCTCTGCTAGACTCATCTATGCCAATGCATTTGATTCTGACTTTTGTTTACTGTTGAGGGAGAGGTGATGTGCTTCTTTGGCTGATATGCAAGATGCAGCCCTGGAAGTAGAATCAAACATCATGATTGCAGAAAAGCTCAAAGGTAATGCTGATAGAAGGAGACAGAGGGGCAAACCTTCATCATCTTCAAATCCCAAGATCAATAAATGGCCAAGATGATAAAGTTATTAGCCTCTGAAGTTTCCAAATTAAAGGTTGAGCAGCATTCTGGGAAAGGAAAGGTTCCTAATACCTTTTCTCCTCCAAATCCATATAGAAGGGAAAACGACCAGTTGCAGATCTTGCAAAGAAACAAAGATGCCAATGAAGACCAAAGGGTGAAGACCCCTTTTCAAAATGCAGTCATGGAAGAAGAGCAGTTTGAAGAAGATGATGAGATCCATTGTATGGAAGACAAAGGCAATGCCACTTTTTTAACCAAAGATGCCTATGAGAAGTCATTATTCAATGACCAGATTAGCCAAGAACGGAATGGTGAAGTTGTTCTACAAACTGAAGATCAGCACCAATATAGTCTAAGTTCTATGATGAATAATGTCAAGGAAACTCCTGTTCATAAAGTTGTTGTCCCTGCAGAACAGCAAGCTAATAAGCAGAAGCAACCAACAGTTGATCCTATCATCCTCAAAGCTCCAGCCATAGAGGTAAGAGGCCTTGACAAGTCCCCTTCTTCTTTCAGTTTTCAATCAGAAATTCAAAAGCCAAGAATACCTATGCCTCTAATTGAACCAATGAAGGCTGAGTCCTTCAGGAAATTTATCCTTTAGGCTCTTGAGCCTAATGCCATCCAAGCTTCCACTGACTATGTAAGTTTGCAATATTACCAACCAGCTGTTATTATCAGCCTAATGATTGAAAATTGTGAAGATAGCTCCCCATCATTCTATGTTTCTTTGACTAGTCATGATAAAATCCTTCATAATTGCCTTCTGAACACTGGAGCCAGCCATAATCCAATGCCCAAGGCTGTCATGGATAAGCTCGGTCTTGACATTACCAAGCCTTATCAGTTGGCCTCTACGCAGCTTAAAAAACCAATTTGCCAGATCACGGAGGAAGAAGACCCACAGATTTGGGACATGTTCTTTGATGGGGCTTGCTCTAAGGAAGCTGCAGGAACAAGTGAAGTCCTTGTGTCCCCCACAGAGGAATACATTGATTCATCCCTTATATTAACTTCTTAGGTCACAAATGACACAGTAGAGTATAAAGTAGACCTTATTATTCAGTAGGTGTACAAAACCTTCCAAGAAAAACATTCAAGGCTGAAAGCATACAAAGATGAGATGAAATATAGACCATCTCTACCTAATAATATCAAATGTTGGAAATTTTTTGAAGTAGATGATCAAATCAATAGGCTTTTGCAAGTCTTTGATGAATTGGTTGATATGCACATTTACCAAGAGAAAAAAACCTTTCATAGAAAGGTAAAAAGGGTCAACTTTCAGTTTGGTGACTGTTTTCTTAAGAGGAATGCATTAAATTAAGGAGGAGATGTTTTTGATGGCCTATTTAATGGGTTGTTCTTCGAACTTTATTTTAGTTAAGGCTTCCAAGCCTTGGTATTGTAAATATGTTGTTTTCAAGTTTTTATTTCATGCTAAATAGACTCCATGCCCAATGCAAAACTAGTAGGAAGATTTGATGTTGTTTTTTACAGGAAAGGCATTGATTTGTAGTTCTTGAAACCTCACAGAGAGGATTTCATCCCTAGAAGGAGCTAATGTTATCCTTGGAGGCGTTTGGCTCAAAAATGGACCCAAAACACTCCCAAAGTCTCTAGAGTTTGCTTAAAATCATGCCAAAGGATCCAAGTATGCCCCAAAAGTCTTCAAGATTCTCTTAAGGATCATTCAAAGTCAAAACCGTAGCGTGCCAAGAGCCCTTGGAAGGGAAGAAATGCACTATCGGGAGGCTAAAACACTCCAAAAACCATGAAAAACCATTATCAAAGGCTTGAACTCAAGAATGCACAACAGTTGTTAGATCTAGCCGATCAACGACCTAGATCTAAGCAGAAAATTGGTAATCAGTGCAAGACACCAGCGATTAGCGATCGCCGATGATCACTATCAGCGGGTCCATTGGCAGAGGTGTCGGTGGAGGTATTGGCGTAGGTTGTGTGGAATGAGCAATCGTGATTACCAATTCAACATGGACCGTCGATCGCGCGTGCAGATCGACGGCCCACATCGCATTGGCGGATCGCAATCAGGAAGACCAAGGGGCACAACCTTTACATGTATATGTGCGCGATGTGATAAGACCCGGACCCGATGAGTTTCAGAATAAAATCACATATTATTTCAAGTCCACGGATTGGTCATTTTTGATGTATTGCGTGTATTTTCGTTGTTTTAACGAAATACACAAGGAAACAAGACAACACCAATAGCGATGAAGCCCAGACCAAAAGGGTCCAGGAAGTGAAATATATATATATTGAAGTCCGCCAAAGGCCAATTTTCCCGTGTTTACAGTGTTTTTCAGTCATAAGTCAAAATACAAAGGAAGCAAGGGACCCGGGCTAAATGCGACTTGCAATAGCCCTAAGGGCAGACCCGATAGGTGAATAAACCATTTTTAGGACTTTTGAAGTCAAAAATACATAGAGAAGGCAGGATTTTTACAATAATGCTATGTTTTCTGTTCATAATAGAAAGCAGTCATTGTCCACATTTTTAAAGGGATTTAATAGGCTCGAAGAGCCATTCCACCACATAGCAGAGGCTGAGTCTACGACAAAGCAGTCATGGCACCACAACACGTGCAGCTAGCCCGCAACAGAAGTGATCAAGGAGCATAGACAACACAACACTACCAAATCAACCAGAAACGATCATGGAACCATAGCATAACACAGCCAGAACAAACAGGATGATGGTGGGGCATCTCTAGCACGGGAGAGCTCCCAGACAGTGCAACAAGCTATCCAAAATATCTGAATACAGTTATTCCTCTGTCAGAAGAAGAAAACCTCTGAGCCACGCTTTCCTATTGAGGGAATCAATCAGTTAACAAGACAAATCAAGACTCTGAGCCTCTTAGAGCTTAGGAGCATTGTAAACATGCTATAAATAGCTGAAAGTAAAATGTAATAAGGGTTCAAACTTCTGGAGACTGTAGAGACTTTGCTACTCAAGCTTCTCATCTTCATTCATTAGTAATACAAGCTTCTTTTGCCGTTATTTGTTTAATATTCCATTTTCTCTTATGTTCTAAGCTTGCACTTGAACAATTTGTTCATGTTTTCTTTTGTGTCTAAGGCCATATAACTGTCATCTTTTCTCTACTTTGATAAATCAGTTTTGCAAGCTTCTTTGCTGCCTGTAGCTAGCCATTCATATGTGGTCATATATGCATCTGCCGGTACAATCAGTATTTTCTTTTGCTGCTTGTAGTTAGCCATTTATTTATGTTTATGTATGCATCTATCGGTATGGTCAGTATTCTCCATCCATTCATTGAAACTACAAATTGTTGAGCATTAGTGGTCTAAAGCCTTGTAAGCTGAGGGTGTTCATGCATGTCTTGAGTAAAAACATAGTTGAAAAGGTTATCTGGCTTGATCCAAACCATCATTTATTCCAATAGTTCGGAGAAAAATATTGAAGATTATATGTTACCAGGAATCTCCGATCTACAACCTAAGAGGGTTTCCTGGAGTGCTAACAAGACCCATGAAGAGATGGATTATATGTGTGAAGTTCCATATGCATCAACTATTGGAAGCTTAATGTATGCAATGGTCTTCACAAGGCTTGATAATGCACATGGAGTGGGAGTTGTAAGCAGGTAAATGAACAATCCAAGAAAAGAACATTGGATGGCAATGAAATTGATTATTAGGTATTTGAGAGGTACCACAAATTAAACATTATGCCTTTTTGGTTCAAACATTGCTCTACAGGGATATGTTGATGCAAATATGGAAGGTGATAGAGATAATAGGAGGAGCACCATAGGGTATGTGTTTACTATAGGTGGAACAAATATCAGTTGGGTTAAAAAATTCAAAGTGTTGTTTCACTTTCAACAACAGAAGTGGAGTATGTTGTTGCTATAGAGGCCAATAAAGAAATGATTTGATTACAAAGGTTTATGGATGAATTGGGCAAGAAGTAGGAGATGGGCAGGTTATAAAGTGATAAGCAGAGTGCCATTCATCTTGCAAAGAATTCATAATTTCATTCCAACACTAAACATATATATCTCAAGTACCATTTCATATGGTCAGTGTTGGAAGATGGACAATTGTAGTTGGAAAAGATACACACTAGCCAAAATCCTGTAGATATGTTAACAAAAGTTGTAACCAGGGAGAAACTGATATTTTGGTTAGTTTCAATTGGTCCTCAAGTATGAGGATGAAGATGAGAAACATAAGTCCAAAGTGGAAGCATTGTCCAACAAGTGAAGCAACAATGGACTTTCTATAATCAGTCTCCAAGTGGGAGGTTGATGAGTGTGGAGCTTTATTATCTTCCTAATTTAGAGGTATTTCTTTCAGTCGGATGTATATCCCAAGAAGACTGTAAACCCCTCAATGTGGGGGGGTATGGGGCGGAGGGGGACTTGTCCCCCCCACGAGGGTCCGGGGGGACCATACCTCTGAGTGGGGTTCTGTGGGAAGCGATCTCGAAGCTAGAAATAGATGAAAATTTGCCTTAACAAATATTGTAATTTCATTGTCAATCTGGGTTGTTCATTAGGCAGATAAGTTGATAGTAGAAGTTATGTTAATAATATTTTTTTCCCAAGAAGGAAACCCTCAGTTTATATGACGGAATTGTATTGCGATTGTGTATAGTTATTCTGAGCAAGAAAGAGAGAGGAAACTGTGTGAGAGCGAAGTGGAAATTACAATGAATCTGTTGTAGGTTGTATCTCTTCATTTTGCTGAATAATATAAAAGGAAAGAATAGTTGTTTCTCCATGGACGAATCCCAAATTGGGTGAAACATGTATATATGTGTATCTCTTGTTCTATGCATTTTTGTATTTGTGTTTCCACAATATTTTGTTAATTTCATTGCTACATTAATTAATTTTCTAACAAGTTGTTTCGTCATTTTCTGGAAGTGGAGACGAGGGAATAAGTAGTCTGTAGTTTAGTTAAAAAAAGATAATACTCTTAAACTTTGTAAACGTGTAAAGCATGTTAAATACAAGTGGAATTTAGATTTACAAAGTTTACATGGATCTATTTAGTGATCGTGACATAAATTTCTTGTTATATGGAGATCACTTGAAACCTACATTTAATATCCGACATCTCATTCTTTAAAATGGAATCTCGGTGCGAGTTCAGTTTCATAAATATGATAAAAATACATTTTGTAGAGACATGAAATATTGTATTCCTGAAAATCTAATAGGATCCAAAAATATCATAAAAACCTATCAAAGGAGAGAGGCCATCCTCTATCAAGAGCAACATATATACAAATACGGATATAGAGTAATCTATAAAGTGAAGCAAATATTCATTTGATCATTAGAGACAGAGCAACAATAGATTAAAAAATTATCTTGAAATTATACATGAATAACTAGTCCATAAACTTGTAAAATTCAAAAAGTGTTCAAAAAGGCTAGAAATCTCTAACAAAATTTGGAACAGCTATGAAGATTTGTTCATGTTAAAAAGCTACAGAGGATGCAAAAAACATAAATAGGAAATGGTTGACCTTCATGAACTGGGAGGTATAGAACTCTTGAACTGAACCTGTAGCATGCATCATTGACATTCTTCAGACTATCCGTTGTTATCTTCAATAATGGTCCATAAATCCTTCTCCAGATGCATTCCAACTTTTGATAAATTGTCTGCTACCTTATTTTTTTCCCCATATATATGCGAACATGAAAAATATGTAAAAGAACCAATGATGTGTGAAATATTCTTAATAATAGGCCTTAAGAAAATGTTACTAAAGGAAATAATGTCATTTAACCAATTGAGTATGAGCTTTGAATCCCCAAGTATGTGAATCTGTGAACATTATTTTTCAACATTATTTTTCCTTTGCAAACAGTAGGATATTTTTGCAAACAAGGAGTTTGCTTTGTTGTTTCAACATGAAACAAAACCCATCTTAAGTTTAAAGGAATGATTTGGAAAAATAAATAAAATAAATCCACCCTCGCATTTTTGACCATTTTCAATAGATGCATCGTCAAAGTAACCACATGGCTTGGATTGATCAATAATCTCTCGAGTAATAATTCTAAGAGCAACAAGCGCTTTTTCCTCATTCTAGGAGTGAGTTGTTGTTACTCATATTATTAGATTTTATGTTTACATGATTTGTTAATATGCAATACTAATAATTTTGATTCATTTTATCCCTCATTATTTATGGACCATCTTAGATGGGAGGAGTCTATATAACATCTTAGATAAGAGAGCTTAATGTTGGAAAATAAGTAAACAAAAGTATCATTGTAAGGGAGAGATTTAATGATTTTTCTTTGAATTTTTGAAATGATCGTATTTGTAAAATTTTGGAAAAATAATATGTTTAAGCATTTGTAAGATATATATTCTATATCTAATTATTTTGATATAGAATTTTACATAGTTAAATTATTTCCATATCAAATTGAATTCAAATTCAATTTCAATAGTTATGATTTTTTATTGCTTTTCATTTTATTATAGTTCTTCAATATTAATATATTTAATAATGAACATCACAATGATACTATATGTACATACAAAAATGATAATATCCATCCATATATGTATATATATTTAATGTGGTTCATGGACATTAAGTAGCCGCTACATCCACAGGAACATCCAAGCAGATCTACCCGTCGACCAAACAAGTAGGGCCTAACCCCAAAGGCGTCGAAGAAATTTGACCTCGTTACCTCCCAACTGTTGCAACAAAAACTCGACCAACTAAACTAACCCTTAGAGTTTAAAATCCATATATACATATATATATAACATATTCACCTATTTGGAAAACATTAACAATTTAATAGTAAAATTTGATTTTTATTTTTATTTTTTAAATAAAATAATCGGTGTATTCACATTAATGATATTTGAAAACTTATCACACCCATGGAAATATTAAAGAAATATTCACTGGTAGGTACCTTTGAACAAAACGCCAAGAAAACTTTAATGACTCTTTTTTCAAATAGAAGTTTTTATCGTATTTTTTTAGCATCATTTTTAAGTTTTTGAATATCCTTTTTAATTTCGTAACCTAACTTGTTTTATATTTATATAGTGCGTACCTCACGAAACCCAAAAATCACACAGTGGCCGACTATTTTTTAAAACCATTTGGGAAAATCTTCACCCTATCATTACTGAATGTGTCTATTCTCTGCAATTTTTTTGTTGAATTTTCAAGCATTGGAATCTGATAACAATGGAGAGTGGGTGATTTGCATTATCAAATCAATCAGACATATTCCACGCTATTTCTTATGAAATTAATACAATCATCACCTTTTTCGCTGCAGAAAGCTTCACTTTCATAAACAAGGATTGTGTATCATTATTGTCTCTAATGAACATTTTGTTGGTACTAGCGCAAAAGTAGAAGCTGAAAGAGTGTGAATGCAGGTATACATAATTGTAGGATTTAGAAGAGTAAATGAAGCTTAATAGGTTCTCCTCCATTGCTCCATGCACACTTGCACACTTGTATTGGAAAAAATATTATCATCCACAAAGCACAATAGGCATTCTAGAAACACCTCAGGCATTCTATGATTTCATTGTAAATCTTTTGGCATATTGATTTCATAGAAAAATAGTTACAGTCTTGTGAATCTTTTTTGAAACTGTTATAAAATATTGTTTATTCACTTATAATGTATTTGCATGGGCTAACAACAATCGTGGTTGAGAAATCTAAGGCATCCAATGACCAAGCTTGAGAAGTTGAGACTATGAGAGGTATCTAAGTGACACGATTATGGTAGGAGAGTTGTTATTTCTTCTACAATGGAGATTGAACTTTAACATGTAACAATATCTTCGCACATTTGGGAGTTTACTTCCTTGTTTCAAAGATTTACTTGACTCTAAGTTGAACTTCTTGGAGGTTTTGTTTCCATAGTGGATACATTTTCTACCTCCGATTAAAGTGAATTAATGGTGTCTACATTCATTAAGGTATCTCTTTTCCGTTTAAATACAGGTTTTTCTCTTAATACCATGGGTTCACAAACTAAAGTCTATTCCAGATATTCGTCTTTCATGGATAGAATTCCTCACTTAAGCTCTAGTTGATCCAATCACTCTTTTAGAATAAATTCTAAAATATGTTACTGTTGGAATATCTAATTCCTACTTATCTCTAGTTGTGATTCTCACTAAGTAAAAGAGTTGTTCCTAGTAGTTAGGATCCATTTCCTAGTTTGGTGTGTGATCGAGAGATTTCCTCAACCAACAGATTGTGTGTCCAAAATAGTCTCCCTATCTTGAAACAACACTTTGTATATATGTAATTATATTTGATTAATAATATGAATCTGGATTCTCAGTTTTAAAGTTGGTATCAGAGCCCCTGAGGGCCTGGCCCCTCGTGGGCTTAGCCGCTCCTAGGCTGAGGAAAATAAAGAGTTTGTTGTTTATTGTGTATGCGATTCTGTGTGTACAGTTTTGGGTGTGCGAGGGCCAGTGATGGTCAATTACGGTGATGCCGCTCCTCTTTCGGATGTACTGAAGGCTTGCATCAGGCCGATAGTGTGGAATTCGTTAATGCCAACCCTACACCGTCAGCAAGAAGGCTGGTCATCAGACTTCCGCATAGTCATGGGGAATAGGGTGGGCCTTTTTGGAGGCACGAAGGGAGGCAGCATCGAGGGAGGATTTGTAAGGTATGTTAAGATGGCACACCCTGTTGGCATCTTGGGTTCATGACCTCGCACGTTCAGGGCTGCCCAATAATTTCTGGATGCATTCTAATTTGTTGTTATGAGTACTAAATATGTCTCCCCTCAGTTTATGTTGAGGTTTTTAACAATGAATGGTTCCACGTAGTGGCCGTCCGTCTCGGCTAAATTCATGTTATGTTCCTGAAGCAGGAAATTGAATGACGATAAGGAAGCCACGCTAGTAATCCACAAGCGATATGTGTGTCCAGCAACTACAGAAAGAATGTAAGGAATCTAACATTCGGGATTTGTAGGGTTGCAGATACTGCCCGTTTTAGTTGAATTGTTTGTAGATTTCACCAGCGTTCGATTGCCAAATCAAGCTTGGTAGAGGAGGGCAAGCTGGTGTTGAGATATGCTACCTGCGTGGATCTGCCATGGCCGACGAGGAGAGCAGGGGCAGAATAATGGCAGAGCGACGAACTGACTGCTTCCATACCTAGTGTGCCTTGCTATTAGCCTCAGAAAATTCAACCTCACAGAATTGGATTTTGGGAAGGGAAAGGCATTGAGCCTCAACTCAATGTAAAAGTAAAATTGGTTAGAATTTCATATTAAAAAAAAAACAACAACAACAACAACAACTCCAATGAAGCAGTGTTTATAAATGTTTTGGAATTAGAAGCATTGAGCTTAGCTAACTCAATGGAGTGGTTTTTGTTAGAATTAGCTACTCTAACAAATCATACAGGGAAATCCAAAACAATTAAATCAGAGAGATGATGCAAATGTACTATGTGGTGGGTAATAAGGCTAAAGTGCACCAAATATTAATTTTGTGCAACAGTGACACTGAAAATTAAAAGAGCAACAACAACTATTATGATGGACAGCTAGTAAAAGTTTGTGTGAGTTTATGGAATAGACTAACTAGTATGTTGTATTATGAGTCACACATTTTAATTGTAAGCAAGTCTAGGATGGTAGTGGTCTTTGTAGAGTATGTACGTGGTAACTCCAGAGTTGGAGTGTGAAATGTAAGCCTTGTAAGGCATGTGTATCCCCATATAGTTCGTGGTAATCTATAAACCACTAACATTGAAAGCCCTTGGTGGCATGGTTGAGGGTGATCTGTTAAAACCCAGAGCATGGCTACGGGTAATCCAAAAAAACCTAGGTTAACAATGATGGAGTGGGATTTACAAGTACAGGTACAGTTGTGCAGCTATAATGGTTGACAGAACCATGTATGTGAAGGACATCCTACAAGATTGGCGATGGACATCAACATATTCTTTTTGGTATATTTGACCACAAATAGATTTTGCAGATTGATATGGAGACATGTACTCATTAAGGGGGAGTGTTGGAATATCTAATTCCTATTTGTCTCTAGTTGTAATTCTCACTAAGTAAAGGACTCTGTTCTTAGTAGTTATGATCCATTTCCTAGTTTGGTGTGTGGTTAAGAGATTTCCTCAACCAACAGATTGTGTGTCCAAAATAGTCTTCCTATCTTGAGACAACACTTTGTATATATATAATTGTATTTGATTAATAATATGAATCTGGATTCTCAGTTTTTAAGTGTTACCAGGAATAGGACGATAGCCACCATTTCTGGAAAAAAAATGCAGAATGAGGCGGCACAGAAAACACCATTCTCTACACGCGTTCTTATTTTTATTGGTGAGAAGCTCATTTTTTCATAAATGAATCATTTCTTACAACGAATTAATGCAAAATGTATATATGTTTTCCCTGCAACATTTTCGTTTCTCCTCAGTTTATCCTTTGTTTTGCAGATCATGTTCCTAACTCATGCAAACTCTTGTTAACTCTCGTTCCAAAAATGCATTGCATACAAACTAGTTTCCTTTTCCAGCTATGCAAGTTTTGCAGTTTGAAGGAAGTTTAGGGTCTCTACAATAAGGGAATTTCATTTTTGACTAACATTACAACCAATTTAGCTAAAGAAGTCCTTCTCGGTCAGATGATAAAATTTCTTCTGAATACATATGATCAAGCTATCCTTAAGTTTCTACTTCCTACTATCATTAGAAATGAGTGGATTCTCGATCATTATTCCTAAATTTGCATTTAATCATGCATTTTGGATATGTAACTCATCTGGGTGCTATTAGTTATGTTTGATGATTACCAAATGAAATCGGTGTCTGTGTAATAGGGGATGACGCTCCATGGATGAAAAAATAATAGTTTACCCACCAGACGCTTTTTGGAGTGAATTTGATGATCATTCGATGTTTACAAGTATGAAGAAACCAAGATTTCTAATTCTTCTTATTATTATTATAACAAAAAAATCCTTTATTGTTAATTTATTAATGACAATACAAGTGAATCACAGATATTTCCACCGTCTATCCACCCGAACACACAAATCCATGGTTCCCAAAAAAGTGTAATCACCGCTCAACATGTACTTAGAAGCCTAGATGGAATCTCAGTGGAAGAGGTATTTAGTTCCTTTCATTAAATTGTTAGTTTGTTGTTGGTGTCTTGTTTTGTTGCATACTAAGCCAATAGTTCATTAATATGTTGTTGAGTTTTCGCTAGCATAATAAAATTGCTAGGAAGAAGGGTTGAGTTTTGAAATTCGCATCAAATCAAACACACAATCCATTATTTCCCTCAATATGCAAAAATTTCAATCACCTTTAGTAGCAATTATATTGTTTTCAATTGTTTTCGAGGTATGCCATATGCCAAATAAGCCTACAAAACCCCCATACAATGTTCAGTATATTTCCACTTGATTGAGGGAAAAAATAATTTCGACAAACAAAACAAAATAATTCTATTGTCTCTGAAACACATCACAAGTATTTATCAAAGCACATTACTTGTTATTGAGTAGGCTACATTATGGATTAAAAATATCCCTGACACTTTAGGAATGAACAATTTGATATCTTTTATAGGTTTTTGAAGAATATAACACTTTACATAAATATAATTTCTCAAGCTTGACAACCATTCTAGAAAATTAGCATTTTCTAAATTATTTTTATTGTTTTTTCTCTCTCCTCATTTCTTGAATGTGAAACCTCCAAACTTTGATTCTCATTTCTTTTTCGTTTCCCATTTCTTGTTTCTCGTAATATAGATTCTAAACATGTTGTCAAGGACAATGGGTATATTGAATGGCATTGCATAAATATGAGAGGCCACACATGGGTAATGTCTACTTGTTACACCATTTCACTTGTTGATTTATTCATATTGTGAGTCCTCCTAAGCCACATTCATGATATGTAGTGTTTTCTTGTATCAAGAGATGACATGTGATTTTGAATGCGTCCATACCTTTCTTTTTATGTTCCAACCAAAGACACTTCCACAATTCCCTTCCACACCTCATTTATTCCAAATCAATGCCAGGTGTAGGAAAATTTTCTTGTTTTTTGTAAATATAAGCCTAAACCTCGCCACAGTTTTATTTTTATTATTACTCAAGACCTGTCACAAACTAGATTCAATCTTACTTTTGAAGGTTATGATGTTTAAATAATTCTTATTCTTGTTTCATATTACTGAATTGTTGGTGTATATAGCCTTCAAAAGTACTTGAAAGTTTGGATTTCATGAGTTATTCAAGAAGTATTACTCTCACATTGCAGGGTTCGATTATGTTTCCAAATGAAAGGCATTGATCTATTTGGCAACAACAATATTAGCAGAAGTTATTGTTGGTCATCAGTTTCCTGTTGATGTTGTATCCATTATACCACAAACACAACATGGATTTTCTAGGTCATCCAAAATTTTGCTAATCCTCGCATGTAACACAACACCTTCCCCTAAAAGTGACATGTTCCCGCCACCGGAAAAATGGAAAATGCTAAAGAGTGAGTTGCAACAACCATGTGTTCATGAATTGCATTTCAGGTCAACGACTAAACCTAATCTAATTGTCTAAAAATTTATTGAAGCATCCATAGTGACGATGGGAGGGAAGTTCATCCAAGAGGGAAACACCATATGGTGTAATTAACAATACATAAATATATAAAAAATTCTAACTTCAAAATATTAACTTTATTATTTTTTTTTAACTTTGCAAATAAATTGAAATTTTCATTACAAAAAAACATTGCAAAGAAAGATAAAAAACACAGACTTGAAAAACACTTAAAAAACAAACATCTCTAGAAGAAAAAGAAGAAGAATAATAATACAACTTGAAAATTGATTAAGTAACCAAAAGTTTAAAAAAATATGCATTCTGAAGACATAAGAAAATTTGAAGTGTCAATAATATGCCACCCCCAAAAAAAAGGTTGATGTACATCAACGTTTTTCAAAATTAGCATGAAAATAACCAACATTTTAAAAAATGTCCATACTCAATACATAAGAAAATTTAAAGTGTCAGAAATATGCCCAAAAAAAGGGTCGATGTTGCATCAACAGTTTTCAAAATTGGCACCAAAATCGCCTCTATTTAAAAAATAAAATCATGCTTAATACATAATAAAATTTGAAGTGTCAAAAATATGCTTCTTATGCCCCCTCAAACCAAAAAAAAAGGTCAATGTTACATCAACACTTTTCAAAATTAGCATGAAAATCACCAACATTAAAAATAAAAATAAATAAATAATTCCATACTTGATACATAAGAAAATTTAAAGTGTCAAAAATATGCTTCTCCAAAAAAAGGGTTGACGTTGCATCAACATTTTTCAAAATTGGCATGAAAAACATGATTTGATGAGGCCTCTAAAAAAACAAGAATGTATATTTCTCATTAAGTTGGTAACTTTGTTAAACATGCAAGTTCTTAAAACATTCTACTGATTCTTGTATTATAGTTGGTTTTTATAAATTTTTGTTCGTGTATTTTCATTTCATTATGTTAAAAAAAAATCATTTCATCTTACTTAAGTAGAGGCCATATTTATTTTCATGCATGAATTTATTACTCTCATTAGGAAGGATAAGGCACTTTTGTCTTTATCCATCCCTAGTATTTAACATCCATCCTGCAAGATTTTTTCAAGTGTACAACTACGAATGTTATGATATTCTTAAGTGCTCATGTTAAGAGCACATGTCCCACAATTAGAGCCATATGTTATTCACGAGATCCTTTGTATTGCACCCTACATGTTTTGGCCAGATTTAGCACCATTATAAGCCCAAATGTGTGTATTTTACCCTTGCAAGGCCATGTGGGATGATATATACAAGTGTTGTCTATGAGGCATCCTAGATCTCCATGTGTAACGATTGTGCCCAATCCTTTTAGTCCAAATATGCATTGTCTCTTGTTCTATGATACATATATATTGATTACCCCCTATTGGGTGGTAACTCCATACCTTGGTGGGAATTTAATGTTTTGGGTAGGAATTGGAGGTCTTACAGGTGAATATACTTGAACATATGATTAAGGGGAGACCTTAGTTACTCACTTATGATTATTTCCATGTCAAGGTTATTGCACTATGTAAGGGTGGAAACACTTATGTCTAGCACACCTATTTTATGCCCCACATGGGCCATTTTATCTTATGTATGTAGACCTTTGATTGTGGTTAATTTTTCTCAACATTTTACATGGAAGTATCACAATTCATAATGCATTTTGTGCTCCTTGAGGCATATATCATTATCTCCAAGGCAAGGAAAGAGGCCCATTGTACTCTCCTAGGAAAGCCAATTCATATCCAAGTCGAAGCATCCAAAAAACCTTATTTAAATTTCCTTTGTAAGTTTTATTTCTTCTCCAAAAAAGGGCCAACTTCCCTTTATGATATCCATGAGGATCTAGTGATGATGTGGCAAGTCATTTAAGTGAGTTAAGGGTGGAATTATGTCAAAAATTAAAGTGACAAACCTCATGGACCATACTTAAGAATTCAATTGAAGAAATCAAGACTAGAATCATTACAAAAAGCAAGATCAAGCCTAAGTACACGATCCAATGACCTCCAAGGTGAGCATTCAAGGTCAAAATAGTCAAATCAAGTGAATGAACCAAAGGAAGGGAAAATTGGTCCTCTTCTTTCCTTGGAAGGCATCTAAAAATAATTTCAAGTCATTGCAAGCCTCTTTCAAAGGAAATGTTGGACCATTAGAGAAATTAGACATCTCTCTAAAGCAATTCAGCCCTCCTAACATGGATATTAACCTCTATTTTGAGGGTTTTGAAGCAATGCAAAGCTAAATTTTTGTAATGACTTAGTCTCCAAGTCTATTCTGGAATACAAATCAGGTCTTTCTTAAAATTTCTTAGCATTTTCTAGGGATAAAAAGGAGGATAGATGTTATATATTCTATAAATTGAGAGCCCAAACTCATCCCAAATTGTTGTGAATTTTTTGAGATCATTATGCCATAATGTAGCTACTTTCATGAAGTTTTGGTGTCAACTATTGGAGTCTTTTTTTCTTAGTTATTCTTCTCAATTTTCAAAGGCGTTGTGATAGTTCAAGACTACTACAAGACTACCAGATCAATCCATTGAAAGGAAAATGTGTCACTTGGAAGGAGACATCAAGGGTTTGTTCTCTCACTCTCTCCTTTGTTATTCTGAGGTAAGCATTGAATCTCTTTGTTAGGCCATGCATTTTAGGGTTCCTTAACAAGGTATTTTATTTTATGTCATTCCATAGTTGATCTTGTGGTTGAAAGCTTTCCCCTTGGAGGGTTTCCTTCTCATAGGGCTTTGGTTTCATAACTTTTCTTTATTAGACAAGAGACTAATTTAACTTTAAGGGCTCTAACCTATTTCCCTAATCCATAACCATTATATAACCAATTTTAAGTGGGGCTTTCATCTTGGCTCCAATTTCCCTAGTAGAGACAAGGCATTTAAGCTCTCATTCCAAAACCAACCACTTTTTCTGAAATTCTAATACCTGTTTTATATTTTCCATAAATTCAGAAATACAAAATAAAAAATAGAATTATAGAAAAATCCATTGTCAAAAGTAAAAATAAAATAAAAAATCATTGGAAATCATTTATTTATCATCTAGAACAAAGTTCATATATTAACTTTTAATCTAGACATTTTTCTTGGGATTTGTACCTAAATTTTGATGTAATGTCGTAAGAGGAAAATGACTCCCTTATTTATGCTTTCAAGGTTCATATAATATTTTTATGAGGGTTTTAAGTTGTTTCCTCAATTCTGGAATTCCATCACAACAAAATTCTTGCAAGGATAGGTAGGACCCTAATCCCAAGGCATCATGAAGAAAGGTTGTCTCTAACCTTCCTGAAGCCCTATTCTTATTTTTAAATTGTTTTAAGTGTATATGATTAATATTTGGAAGTGATTTGAGCCACTCAAAGTGGTAAAGTTGTTTTATCTTGATTGGTGTATTTTTCAACTTTGACCCTAGTGGAATTAACCCTCTTTTCTATGCAAGTTTGGTTTAGATTGTTGTATCTTTTTAATTATTTCATATTTATTTTTTATTTATGGGATGTTGTTAGGTCCCTATAATACTCGTTTATTCCCTTATTATTATTGTCATTGTAGCCCCTTATTGTTATTTTTGTGCCCATGTTGTCCCCATATTGTTATTATTGTGCCCCATAAAAGCCCACTATTGTCATTGTTGAGCCTTATATTATTTTTTTTATGTCGACTTTGACTATATTGTGACCCCTTAGGCTCCTATATATAGAAAGGAGGTCTTGTCATTTGTATCATCCAAAAATTCTTCATTTGTGTAATTTAAAGGAAGCTAAATCATCTAAGATGTTTATTTTGAAGTTGTTTCTCTATATTTTCTTCTATTTTGTGAGCTGGTTGCATAACAATTGGCATCAGAGGTTTGGATTCTAGGGTTTCGCTGCTTCAAACAGGTCATCATGGAATTTTCGATATAAATTTTTTTCTATGATGTTTCAGAAGCTAAAATTAAAACCCATTTGAGTCGTAATCTTTATGAACCTAAGGTTAGAATTTCAATTCTTGTCTTGCTATATTTTTGGAGATATGATCCAAGGAAGTTAGGTTTTTATAGGCTCCCGAATTATATCTCAAACAGGTGACCTAGGGAAAATCGTCATAACTTTATCTCTGAGAATCAGATTGAAATTTCGTAATAAGTTACAGAAAAAGTACAGAATTTAGTTTCCTTTGTATCTATTTGAGGTATAAAGGTCAAAACACTAACATGTGGAACTTCATACAAGTTCGTTCTACTGAACCAATCTATAATCATGTCATCGTGGGATATCTAGATTAACTCTTTTTTGGAGAATCCAATCATGATCATACTTGCGCAGTTGGAATGAGGACTCAGAGGGATACCACGGGACGCAATTTTAGACGTTGGAGATCCGAAATTACAGAGATACAATAGATTCAATATCGATCTCCTACAAAGCCAAAAAAATTGTGTAGTCTTTTTAAAATTTTGCATAAGTTTGGTTTGAAAAAATAGTTTGAAGGAATTCAAAGGACATAGTGAAACATAATTATCATTAATTGATTCCCCAAAGAAAGAAAATAGAAACACCTAGTAAGCAACCTGAAATTTCTAACATGACTCGTGAAGAGGAGGAAGAAATGCAACATGATATATCAAAATTACGAGACCAAGTGCAACAAATTTCACTCTCACAAAAAGTAACAAAAGCTAAGATGGATGGTTTAAAGAAAGGCATGGAAGCTAAGATGGATGGTTTAAAGAATGACATGGAAGCTAAGATGGATGGCGTCGAAGCTAAGATGGATGGTTTAGAAGTAAACATTGAAGATTTGAAGAAAGACATGGAAGGTTTGAAAGGAGGTTTGGCAAAGTTGCTACAAGAAATGCTTCCCAATGGCGAAAAGGTAGTAGAGGAAACTCATGATGAGAACAAAATAAATTTTAGTCATGATTTCATAGATTATAATGTTGATTGAAGACCCACTATATTCCAAAGATCGATAAGAGGAAGTTTGATGGCAAGGATCCCATAACATGGATACTACAAATGGAGCAATATTTCGATCTCCATAATGTGAAAAACACACAAAAGGTAAGCATTGTGACTTTATATTTGGAGCCCAATCAATTTTTATGGTATCGATGGCTTTGCTCTCATAAACAAATTGTCACTTGGGCAATTTTTACGAAATAAATGATAGCACATTATGGGGATACAAAAAGCAACACTTGTTTTAGCCAATTGATAAATCTCAAACAAAAAGGTTCAATGGTGGAGCACATTGAGGACTTTCAAAAATTGAATATAAGGGTAAAATATATTCCAGAGGAGCATAGGATTGATCTGTTCATAAGGAAATTAAAGGATAACATCCAAAATGAGGTTTTCCTTTGGGAACTTGATTCATTGGAGAAGGCATTCAAGTTGGAAAGAAAAATTGAAAGCAAAATTATGGCAACAAGGAAGCCTACCAATCACAACTATAAAGATGGAAGTGTTGTTTCTCCTAGCTTTCCACAACCTACAAGGTTGACACCACAAAAATTGGAAGAAAAAAGAGCAAAAGGGCTTTGTTACAGTTGTGATAACAAATACACTAAAGGTCATAAGTGTGTTGAGAAGACATTATTTTACATAGATTATGAAGAGGAATAAGAAAAGGAACAAGAAACATCAAAAGAAGAGGATACACACCAGGAACAAATCCTAGAGAAAGAAGAAATGAATCCGACCATATCTTGTAATGCATTGGCCGGAATAAACACTCCTCAAACTATCAAGATAGAAGGATATATCAAGAAGAAAAAGGTAACATTGTTAATTGATTCGGGTAGTACCCATAATTTTATTCATAGTAGGATAGCGAAGGAATTGAATTGCTTCCTATATCTAGCACCAGAGTGTCAAGTGATGGTTGCAAATGGAAGAACCATAAATTTCTCTGGAAAGTGCCATAATATCAAGCTATCCATGGAATAATAGGTGTTTAATAGTCCAATGCCTTCCATTCCAATGGGTGGTGTTGATGTTGTACTAGGAGTCCAATGGCTACAATCTTTGGGTACGATAGATGTTAATTTTCAAGAACTTTTCTTGAATTTTTTTCAGAACGAAAGGAAGTTGAATTAAGGGGTATCGCAGGGAAACCAAGAAAGATAATCATCTCTAATGGCATGACAAAGCTTCTAAATAAAGAACAATGTGGTGTAATTTCACAATTATGTTCGCTAGAGGTTCCCACGTTGAACATAATCTCCAGACCTCCAAAAAATTTTGGACAATCATTCCAAGTTATTTGAGACTCCCAAAGGCATCCCACCTATTCATGATCATGATCATTCTATTCATTTGATTTTAGGAAGTGTTCCTCCAAACATCAAGCCTTATAGATATCCCTATGCCCAAAAGAGTGAAATTGAATGTATGGTTGGAGAAATGCTAGAGGTTGGTATAATTCAACCTAGTCAAAGTTCTTTTTTTGATCTAGTAGTATTGGTGCACAAGAAGGATGAATCATGACGCATGTGTCCGGATTATAGGGAGCTCAACAAACTCACTATTAAAGATAAATTTTCCATTCCTGTCATTGATGAATTGTTGGATGAATTACATGGAGAAATTTACTTCACCAAGTTGGACCTTCATTCAGGATATTATCAAATCAGAATGAAGGTTGAAGAGATTCTGAAAACAACATTTACAACTCATGAGGGTCATTATGAATTTTTGGTCATGCCTTTTGGCCTTACCAATGCACCTTCTACATTTCAAGGTTTGATGAATTCCATTTTCAAACCCTTCCTTAGAAAATTTGTGTTAGTATTTTTTGATGATATACTAATCTACAACAATTCTTGGAAGGATCATGTTCAACATGTTGATAGAGTGCTCAAACTATTGGAGAGAGAACGATTATGTGCAAAAACCTCCAAATGTTTCTTTGGAGTACAAGAGGTGGAATATTTGGGTCATATTGTATCTCATGAAGGTGTTAAGGTAGACCCTAGCAAAATTAAATCCATTAAGGAATGGAAAATTCCCACAACCATAAAGCATCTGCGAGGATTTTTGGGATTGACAGGGTATTATCGCAAGTTTGTTAAGAATTACGAGAGAATAACAACACCTCTAACAACATTAGTAAAGAAAGATGTATTTTCTTGGACTCTAGAAGCAATTAAGGCCTTTGAACATCTCAAAGAGGCAATGTGCCAAGCACCTATCTTAGCTACGCCAAACTTCACAAAAGCATTTATTGTGGAATGTGCTGCCTCAGGAAGTGGAATTGGTGTTGTTTTAATGCAATAAATAAGACCCATTTCTTTTGAAAGTCATCCAACCAAAGGAAAATATTTACACAAACCTATTTATGAGAAGGAAATGTTGGAAATACTACATGCACTAAAGAAATGGAGACCTTACCTAATGGGAAGACACTTAAAGGTTTGTGCATTATCTCATCCCTTTAAAGTCAATATAGTTGCTACTGCATTTATGGAAACAATACAAAAGCTACATGGAAACCCAAATATTATTGTAAGTGACAGAGATCTCATTTTCTTGACAAATATATTTTCTTGTTTGGGTACTCAGTTAGCTCATAGCTCACCTTATTATCCTCAATTTGATGGGCAAACTGAGATAGTGAACAAATTTTTGGAATGATATCTTTATTGCTTTCTATCTGATAAACAAAAGCAATGGGTCAAATGGTTGCCTCCGGCTGGATGGTGGTATAACACTTCCTTCCATACTACAGCAAAAATGACCCCATTTATGGCACTTTATCGATATCATCCACCGTCCATCACATCATATTTAAGAGAAAATTCTAAGGTTAAAGCAGTGGAAGATCACATCAAGCATTAACAATAAGTTCTCCAACTCATAAAGGATAACCTCACTTTGGCACAGAATAGAATGAAACAACATGCAGATCAACATCACAGTGAAAGAAGTTTTAATGTAAGTGATTGGGTATTTCTACGGCTACAACCATACAAACAAATGTCCCTCAATCAAGCTAAGAAGGATAATATATTATCACCAAAGTATTATGGTTCGTACAAGGTGTTGCAAAAGATTGGTACTATGGCATACAAATTGGCAGCTTCCCGAGTGCACCTAGTTTTCCATGTTTCATGCTTGAAGAAGGTTATAGGTGATAAGATCCCAGTTCAAACAATATTTCCATAACTTGATGAGGACAACAAAATGATATTGGAACCTGAAGTACTCACAGAAAAAAGAATTCGACATCTACAGAATCGATCAATTTCAGAGTATCTCATCAAGTGGAAGAACTTACCCACTGAAGATTCCACATGGGAGGATGATAATTTTATACAGAAGCATCCATAACTACTCAAGCATTGAGGACAACACTTTTCTGAAGGAGAGGGGCATGTTAGGTCCCTATAATACTATTGCATTCCCTTATTATTATTGTCATTACATCCCCTTATTGTTATTGTTGTGCCCATGTTGTGCCCATGTTGTCCCCATATTGTTATTATTGTGCCCCATAAAAGCCCACTATTGTTATTATTGTGCCCTTACATTATTATTGTTATGTCAACTTTGACTATATTGTGACCCCTTAGACTCCTATATATAGAAAGGAGGTCTTGTCATTTGTATCATCCAAGAATTGTTCATTTATGGAATGTAAAGGAGGTTGCCCCCTCGAAGAGGCTGATTTTGAAGTCGTTGCTCTATATTGTATTCTATTTTGTGAGTTGGTTGCATAACAGAGGCAATTTCACTCATAATTTAGTTCCCAAGAAAAATCACTCAAGTATCTTTCGTCCGAGAGTATTTTATACTTCTAGGTTGCTTATAAAACACTCCAAATATGGGAATTTTTATGTTTTCTATCATTTTGCAAATGTTTAGGAAAACAACACACTTGTCCAAAATTAGATTACAAAATCAAGTGGTAATCAAAGGAAATTCATCTCACTTGATGTATGTTCCTTTGCCTCACCCTTGAGCATCAAAGGTAATCATTTATTATAGTACATGACTAGATTTTCAAGTCTTATTTTGTATTTTCTGCGATATTCATTCATGTATTAGATTTATCACATGTTTAATTAACTCCTAACCTTCATTATACATAAATGTTTCTAGACACTGGTCTTTTAACTTGTTGGTCAAGTGTGCATAGATTGGGATACCCTCCGTGGCTTTCTAGGAGTTGGCTTAAAGTGAGAGGAGGTCATGTTGAGGTGAAAGTGGGCCTATCTCCTATGTGCTTACCCCCTAAGACCTTGATCATGCCCTTTTCAATACTACTAATTCAAGTTGTAACAAGGCCCACTCTTGAATATTAGATCCCTATCCTTATAATTTTTAAGAAGAAAGGCATTCCCATATAATAAATTATTTAAATTTCCTTTTATCAAAAGTTTCCAAATTTTCTATAGCCATATCATAATTTCTTATGGGGATGGCTAGATCCTAGAAAATTTTCCAATAAAACCCTTTGTTTCCATTACCAAAGTCATGTTACGAGTGAGGGAAGATGTAATAGGTATTTTTGGTACCTTGTGTAGTTTCTTAACAAAACAAGAGGGTTGGGATTTAGTTGATTTTCCCAAGGATTTGATTATCCCATGGAAGGATACTTTAAGACTTAGAGTTGGAGCGTTTACCCCTCTAGTTTAGGAATGCATTAAAAAATAGATTTGAATATTCACTAAGGAAAATTTGGAAGGCACATACTTGTATATCTTTTTATTGCAATTCAAGTTATCATTCTTACATATTGCTTTCCTATTGTCTAGAATAATTCTACTAAGAGAGATGAGAGACAAGATTAGATTATTCTCAATTAGTTCATGTCCATCCATTGTTGATATCACACTTTTAATATTTCTTTCATTGAAATTTATGGTATCCCAGATGAAAAATAATGTCTAAATAATGTCATCAATTGATCACTAGATATGCAGAGTATGGAATTGCTCAACCAAAGTTTTGACTTCTCCTAGTTGGCTTGGGCACCACTTTATACATTAAATGAAATTCCATAATCAACACCATCACAACTGATGCTCATGAAAACATAATTAATATATGTGTATATTTTGATATTACATAATTGTTACAGAGTAAAATGTCACTGTCTCCTTGTGAGTCTCCCTACTGTGTCATAAAATCAATCCATCCTGCTCATGCTCTCTGAAATGGCCAAAAAACCCTCTTTGCCTAAGTTTATTGGATCATCGCGGCTGTTATTAAAATAACCGCGTTGACTGGCAGATGACAGTGTAACTGGTGCGCTACCAGCGCGGAAGCACACGGGTTTTCCGCGCTGGTCGAATTTCATAAACAGCGCACCCTCCACTTGTATTAGATCGCGCTGACCAGACCTCTTCTGTAATTGAGATGCGATGCCAGCACGCCAGCCTAGTTCTGCACCCGCGCTGATCCCGCAGTAACCGCTAGTTCCAACCAAAATACCAAGTGATTGTCCCAAATTCGATGGGAAGGCCGGAGAAGATCCTCAGGCTCATGTAATGACGTATCACTTATGGTGTTCGTCAAATTCATGGCTCGACGATTCGATCCGGCTTCGCCTCTTTCAGAGGACCCTCAGTGGATCAGCAGCTAAATGGTACATTGAGTTAACTCGAGTGTCATTCCAAGATTTTAATTCGTTGGCTATGGCATTTTTGACTCATTTTCAGTTACCCATCCGGTATGAGACGGGGATTCACCTCCTTACGTCTCTCAAGCAGGATACTGCTACGCACATCTCTGATCACATTCATGAATGGAGAAGTCGTCGCAGGTTGATCAAGTTCTGGATACCTGATCAACTCCTCACCGACTGGTTTACAACTTCCTTTGTCCCCAAGATTGCGAGGGACATCGCCATGGGAGCTTGTGTAACTGAAGAGCAAGCAATCGCGCGCGCTCAGTACCTAGACTTAGTTTATTCTTAGTCTGGTACTTTGTATGAGTACTTGCCGAACGCCCCCAGGCCTGGTACATCCAAGGCTCCGCCCAAGCCATCTGTGGATGGAGTCATTGGCTCTGTAAACCAAGCCTCTAAAAAATTATCGAACTCTGGGAAGCAAAAGTCCATTACATCTAACGAAAACATTTCCCGGGGTGTGTTAAATTCTGGTAACACTTTCGAGGTCAATGTCGTCCAGTCCACTATGGCAGGCAAGGCCTCGAAAGGCAAGAAAAAGGAAAATGGGAAAGGAAAGAATAAATCCGAGCAACCCAAGCAGGAATCCTCTAAACCTCCTGCCGAGGAAGGAGCTAAACGCAAACCTAAGTATCCTTGCCTCATCTGTGAGGAAGATCACTACACTAAGGACTGCCCTAGGCAGTCCGAAGTTAGTCATTTGTTGAAAGGTGCTCCTGGGGTCCCTACGGTTCTGAAAGAACCCTTTCCCTCTCAGCAAACCCAGATGGTAGCTGATCCTTCTTCATCTTCTCCCTTCGGTTCCCAGGTCTTCATGGCTGAAACTATTCCTATTCATGTATCAACTCGAGCTAAGGAGTATCCGTCATCCGCCGGGAAGGAGCCAGAGGTTCCCTCAAGTACTCCTTCATCCAGCTCTGGTCCTCTCCATATCGAGAGACCGAGTGTTGAGACGACAATCCGACCCCCTCCCAAAGGGGTACTCAGGAGGTCTTCTTATAACCCGAATGCTCATGCTGCCCAGCACTATAGCATCGTGGAGGACTTAGCGCAGGCTCCGTCTGCCATGTCCGCTCTAGAGGTCCTTTAGAGCTGCCACCCCTAGAGGAAGTCCCTGCTATCGACGATCGGTGGCATCGACCCAGCGGACTCGGATTTAATCACCTTCGACCTCGAGAGCCATGTCCCTCGACTGCCTCATCAGATAGCTTTCCTCATTCAAGTCGTCATCAATTCTAAAACGATCCATCGTACAGTCATTGATGAGGGCGCCTCAACTTGCATCATGTCCATTGCATGTTGGAAAGCCATCGGGTCTCCGACGTTGAGTCAGTCCCCGACGACCTTGGAAGAATTCGACGAGAGAGAGTCTCGACCGTATGGTATCCTTCAACGGCTACCGATTACCTTAGAAGGGAAGACTGTAGAAGTTGAAGTGGAGGTGGTAGACGCAAGTCTTACCTATAACCTTCTTCTGGGCCGGAGCTGGATGTACGCTATGCGTGCTGTAGCTTCGTCTCTCTTCCGTGTCATTCGTTTCCCCCATCAAGGGAAAATTGTCACGATTGATCAACTCTCGTTTTTCGCTTCCTCTTCTGAGGGAAACGTACCCTTCGTTGAGCACATACCTTAGTTCCATATGAAAATGTGGGAGTCGGGCTCTTCAAAGAACCCGCCCTTATGGGTGTGTTTTCCCTCCCACCCCCGAACCTTGCTTCATTAGCTTTGGTCTCGACTCGCACAGATCCTTTATCGCACTCTGTTGCAACCCTCGGTCCCTCCGCCCATGGGGACACTGATCCTCTAGCTTGTAAACCCTGCTTGGCCGGGGGGCATGGGCAGATCATCAGTGTTGTTGATCATTTCATTCGACAGGCAGAGCGATGCTTACATCATCTAGCCCGGCTATGCATCAGTGCGATAAAGCAAAGCCCTGAAAAGGGTTTGACTTGAAATGAGTATTGTGCGAGTTCTTTATATTTTGTACATACATGCATATGATTTTTACAGTGTGTTTAGTGTGTGTGCGTGCTCATTTGATTTTGTCTTAGTGTGTCGGCGTGATCGCTGCTTATTGTGTCTTTTGTTTCTGAACAGATGTCTGGATCACCTTACGTTGGTTTCGCTGATGGTGCTTCCCGCAGTACTCGCAAT